>CM076577.1:1440134229-1440360670 GCA_034641835.2 Pinus albicaulis
TGTATACGCGAGTTGGCTTCAGTAAAGTAGCGTATGGGTTTTAGAGAAAGTAAAAGTAAAAATTTTATCAGTTAGCACTAACCACTGATTCACCCTCCCCCCCCCCCCTCTCAGTATTTTTCCCAACAATTGGTATCAGAGCCGGTTCTTTTGCAAAAGCTTGATCGCTTGAAGGAGATCCGTCACAATGGGAAGTCAGGAAGGAGTACTTTCTCTAAGGCCACCTTTATTCAATGGAAGTAATCTATTATTCTGGAAGATACGAACAAAAGCATATTTGCAAAGTCTTGGTGCAAAAGTATGGGCAATCGTGGAAGAAGGTTATCGGTATCCGGCAACTATTCCTACTGATGCAGCAGAAAGAAAGAAATATGAAATCAATGCCAAAGCAGTCAATGTTTTATTAGGAAGCCTATCTGAATCAGAATTTGTTAAAGTGATGCAGCTAAATTCAGCAAAAGAAATATGGGACAAAATCATTCTAAGCTATGAAGGAGATACAAAGGTAAAAAGTGCCAAACTCCAAACTCTCAGAATTGAATATGAAAATTTAAGGATGCATAGTGATGAGAGTATTGCCAGTTTATTTTTACGTCTAGATGATATTGTAAATCGTATGAGAAGTTTGGGTGAAACCATAACCGATACTACTCTAGTTGAAAAAGTCTTAAGATCTTTGACTTCAAAATTTGAGTCAAAAGTATCTGCTATTGAAGAAAGGAAAGATCTGCAAACTCTTACTGTTGTTCAACTACATGGTATTCTAACTGCTTTTGAAATGAGAAAAGAAGGTCCCTCTCAAATCAGAGAAGTTGCCTTTAAGGCATGTGCAAAAGGAAAAGAAAAGGAAGTTGTCAAGGAATCAAGTTACATATCAGAAGAAGAAGAAGAAAATTTTGTGAGAAGACTCCAACCAGGTACTGGAAGATTCAGAGGTAAGCTTCCCTTCAAGTGTTTTAATTGTGGAAGAGTTGGTCATTATGCTACTAAATGTCCTTATGAAGAAAATCATGATAAAGGGAAACAATTTGAAAAGGGAAAGAGCTATTATACAAATGAAGATAATGATGAAATGTCAAATGAGGATGAAGAAGATCCTGACCAAGATCTGCTAGTGCTCATGGCAAGGAAGCAAAAGAAGAAGGCTACTCAAAGAAAGGAGATATCTTAGAAAACATGTGAAGCAGAAAATGAAGAAGATGAAAAAGGTACTAATCTTTGTGATTCACTTCCTTATGCAAGCAATGGTGAAGATAGTGAAAATGATAGTGAAAGTAATAGTATGGGTCTAGAAGCAAATCTCAAGACTAATGATGAAGATCAATTTAAAAAGCAGGAATCTATCTACCAAGACACGATCTCTAGAATGAATTGTGAGATAGAAATGTATCAAATACTGCAAGATAAAGTAACCAATCGAAGTGAAAGACTTGAAGCAGAAATCATCTCTCTCAAAGAAGATCTGGAAAAATCAAATAGGAAGAATGAAGAACTTTTACAAACTTTTGAAGAACAAGAAAATGGGTTGAAAGAAGAGATTTTAAAATTGAATGATCAAGTAGAAGAAGGAAAAAGGGTTGAAGAAAATATGATGAAGCAATGCCAAAAATTGGAGGTTGAGGTAAACATTCTAAAAGGTAAATTAGAAGAAAAAGATAAACTCTTGAGGTTTCAAGATAGTACTAAGATTCTGGACAATATTCTTAGTAGTCAAAGGTCTCCTTCTGTTAAATTTGGTCTTGGTTTTCATGAAACTGTTAAAGGAGAATCTAGTTCACAAGGAAGTGCTAAAGATTCAAAGGATATCAATGCAAAACCTGATGTGTTGGAAGAAACAAAAGGTCAACCGACAATCATGAACTCTCAAAAGAAATCATTCCCTCCTAACTATAGAAGCATCAATAATGTTGAATGCTTTAAATGTCATAATTATGGGCATGTTGCAGCCAATTGCAGAAGCAGAATGTTTCAGTCACAATCAAACAAATTCTACACAGAAAGGTACTCAGGTTTCTTTAAGGGATATTGTTTTTCATGCAGCAAGTTTGGTCATAAAGCAGCTGATTGTAATAGAAGAAAGAATAGAAAATCACATCATGATCCTTATGCTTAGTTTTCTGGTCACATAAGATGTTATGCTTGTAACAAGTATGGACATGTTGAAAAAGAATGCAGGATGAATAGATCTGAGAAATTGGATAATTTTCAGCACACAATAAGAAACTTCAAGAAAAGCTGGAAAAGGAAGGAGGACCGGTCAGAAACGTAGGGAATATTGACCCTACTGCAGTCATCTGCTTCTAAAGCTTACTTCTCATAGTGACTGCAGGAGTAATGTGAGATACATTATAGGGATTAGTAATGTATCATCATAGGGGGAGCAATGTATGATGATTCCCATGGTTGGCTTGGTAATTCTGGTTATGTTTGTTTCTGACAGTGCATCTGATGTGAAGAAGACAGGTACAGGTAGTACAAATTCAGGGGGAGATGAAGTTATGGATATTTTCAATGTTTCACTTTCCATACGAGGGTTTAGTGAACTAAAGCCACGTATACACGCGAGTTCTACTGGAGACAGTCACGTATGCTTTTCTGATAAGAAAAACAGTAAGATAGCTAAAGATCAGGAACACAGGATCAGGGGGAGCATCAGTCTAACATCTAATGATTGAATTTTTGGCATTGTATCTGATTATTCCTTAGTTCTTGCTCAAAATGATGATGACATGATACATGGTTTCTTATGATGAGATTATGGATGAGCCCTGATTGTTTTTTGCTGAAGAATATCTTTTTTTTTCACACATGGATGAGATGAAAGTTTTTGATGCAGAGATAAGGATAGATCATGCAGAGTTTGTTGCTGATGACTATTGACATAATGTTACATCATGATACATCTTGAAGATCTTGGTGATAACATATCACATGGATGATTTCTTGACACATCTTGTATATTGAAGAAGTTGTTCTGGTATGATAATTCCCCTTGGGAAGAATATGTTGATGTTGCAAAAAGTCTGAAGGAGTGGTTACTGATGTGCTTATGCTACAACTGTTGGATGACACTTGAAAACACAACTACATTGTCCTATCTTTCTTCTCTCATATATTCCAGGGAAGCGTTTGAATATCTCAGACAGAAGTTGAGAGTAGTCTCTTCCATTTAGAGGATCAGATCTGATTAAATTTCAGAAGATTAAGTTGGATACGTGGATTTCCTGAAAGACAGTCGCGTATATACGCGAGTTCATACACAGAAAACTGCGTATGGGTATTTGCTGACAAAATTCTTCTGGGTCAGCATTCTTTCAGCACAGCTGCTGTACTGTTTGGTATCTCTGGTGGTGTTCCAATTTTCATAATGCTATTTCATTCTCTGATATTGTTGATGAAGATTCCTTGATGATTTGTTGTTGAAAGTGTTCAGGATGCACAAGCTAAGGGGGAGCATTGGTCATGTGGAAAGAATGCATTTTTTGCATTCTCTTGATTTGCTGTGATCTGATCTCATGATTGAGATTCCTTGATCTTGATTATAAAAATTCATATTTGTAATTTGATGAAAAGTTCATGTTGAGACCTATGATGTAAAATTGTAACATTCAGTCATGTAAGGACTTGTTCAAATGTGTAAACTCACTTGGTTGGGTACTTGAGTCAAATTTGTAAACCCACTTGGTTGGGTAGTTGAGTCAAAATGTGTAAACCCACTTGGTTGGGTACTTGAGTCACATATGTAAATCCACTTGGTTGGATCATTGATGTAAGTATGAGTCCTTGGTGATAGGAAAGGTCATAGAGTCATGTACTTCATTGAAAAATATTTTTGAAGATTCAGCATGAACTCAGGGGGAGCATGGTAACTTCAATGCACATCAGATCTGCAGAGCTCTTCTTTCTACATGAGGAGAAAAACCTTGTTTTGGTTTTGATCCGCCCTTTGCCCTTGATGTCAAAGGGGGAGAGTAGCATGGTGTTTGAATAGGGGGAGAATATCATGGTGTTTTCATAATGGTTATAATCAATGTATCTATCTGTTGTGGTGATCAAACACCATCATGGTTGCCATCAAGTCCAAAGGGGGAGATTGTTGGCATGTGTTGTCCTTGATGGCAGCCTATTTGATGAAGTTGTTCTTGATGGAGACGTATTATACTTGATGGAAACATACTTGATGAAGTTTTCCTTGATGGAAACCTACTTGATGAAGTTGATGGTAACCTACTTGATGAAATAAGATTGTTGGAAATATGATGCAGAGTGCTTTTTTTGATGGAAACCTACTTGATAAAGTTGATGACAACCTACTTGATGAGTTAAGGGGGAGATTGTTGGCAATGTGATACAATGTGTTGACTTTGATGGAACCTGCTTAATGAAGTTGTTCTTGATGGAAACTGACTTGATGAGTTGTTAATAATGTAAATCTGATGTATCTACAGATCAGTTCAGAAGTAGCAGAAGAAAGGAATTCAGAAAGTGCCAGAATAATGATAAATAAGTTATGCTACAAAGCATACGCGGGTTTGTTAAGGTGAAGTAGCGTATGCACGCGGAAAAGTACCTGCCAAGTCGCGTATGCCAATTTGCGCTCTATTTTTATAAAACCAGGGGGCATTACCATGGTATTGACCCATTTTATTGAGCGCTGGATTATCTATTTAGGAATACCATTGGAAGTGGTGTGGTTTTGTCTCATGGTATTGACAAAGGCTAATTCTATATAAGGAGAAGAAAATCATAGTGCAAGGGTGTGCATAAGTCTGGGTTTTAATGAATACTTCACTTTGAATAATATCTGCATGGAAGGGTAACAGTTTATTGATTAATCTAAATTAATAATGCACTTATGAATAAAATGATGAATAGGGATCTCTAGATCTGAAATGACTATGTATTTTCGAAGTAAAGGTTGAAATATGAGTTGTTTAGAATTCTAATACGATACACACAATATGCATAAAATTTACGGATGTATACGAGTTCGCTTCGATGGGCGCGTGTATACGCGGGTATGCTTAAGGAAAAGCGCGTATGTGAAGATAGGGTTTTTTGAAGAATGCACAGAAGTATACACGGGTTGGTGTGCATGAAAGCACATACATACATAGGTTCAATGAAGTAAAAGCGCGTATGGAACTAGGGTTTTGCTGAAGTAAGTGGAATGAAATTTCTGATCTGTTCTACTATTTTACTGCTATCTGTCAATGATGTACTTACACAGATTTGGGTTGTTTGAATGTTGATTATGTTGATTAAAAGATTAAGTTGTTGGTTGGGTTATAAGTTTTAGTTTGATGTATGTTGAGCTTAAATGTGTGGAGTGGGTCCAATCTGAAAATTTGATGAAAAGTGGCCTACAAGGTGTGTTTTATGGAAGTTGTTGGATCCAGTATGAAAACTGATGAAACGTGGTTCGCAATGGTGCTGAGGGTCGAAGCCTTCAGTGAGGGGGTTGTAGCTCCCTTCCAGTGGTAGCTGGTAAACGAGTGCAGGGGGTAGTGGCTCCCTTCCAGGAGAGGCTGGTAAACGAGAGCAAGGGGTAGTGGCTCCCTTCCAGGAGAGGCTGGTAAACGAGAGCAGGGGGTTGTAGCTCCCTTCCAGGAGAGGCTGGTAAACGAGAGCGAGGGGTTGTTGCCCTTTCGGGGAGAGGGCACGAGTAGCGAGAGAGCTGCGACCCTTGCGGTGAGTGCTGCGTCTTGGTATGGTACACGCCAGTACATGGTTGTACGATGTTTTCTTTATAATAAAATATTGAAGACTGAGACGACGACAATGATGGTTTTCTCCCGAATTGGGTTTCCACCTTAAATCTTGGTGTTCATGTGTGTTGCTTATGTGTGATGATTTATTCTGTTCTTACTACACATGTTTACTTCTTACTAAACATCTAATGAATGAATGATGCAATGATCTAAGCAAATAATTATCAGCATAATGAGATCTCTATTAATACGTGAGTTTTATTAAGGATATCCACGTGTATATGTGAGTTGGCTTCATTAAAGTAGCGTATGGGTTTTAGAAAATGAAAAATTAAAAAGTTTTCAGTCTGCACTAAATACTGATTCACCCCCCCCCCCCCTCTCAGTATTTTTCCCAACACCTTCTCTGCTTTCAAGATCAAAGAAGCATACTCTTCTACATCCAATTTGTTGAATTTATTCACCTGAAACCAAAGATGCTTCACTTTTCCTGTGGATATGTGTCTAAGGAAACCATTTCCTTTTCTAAATATCACATCTTAGCCATGATATTCCAACATAGAAACTGAAACTAAATTATTTTCCACACCCGGAACATACATGAAATCTTTTAATGTGAGAAGAGAACCACACTCACTATGAAAAGTAATTGTATCGATACCAGTCATGTTATACCTTCCATCATCTCCCATTTCGATGTGCATATGGAGTTCCTTATCCTCCAAGTCGCTGAAAAATTATTTGTTTCATGTCATATGGAATGAGGCTCCACTATGCAGATACTGCGCACTACCCATCGTCGATGTCACTTGCATGCAATGAGGGTGAAATAAAAAACAAATTGTGAAGCTAGAGCTTCACCTGCCTCTCCTCTTGAGGGATTCTTGTCGGCCTTCTTGTGTAGACACTTCATGGCATAGTGTCCCAGATCATGATAGTGAAAGCATTTAATCTTCAAAATATCTTTCTTCTTTCCTTCTTAACCAGAATCTCCTTTGGAATGTGATTTCTTCCCTTTCCCTTTCTTTTTGTTTTAATCCAAGGCACAATTCTCCTCATCCTCAACCTTGGATGAGGTCTTGTCTCTATTTCTCCACCTGATCTCTTCCTGCAAGATATCAGACCATAACTGCTCCCAACTTGGTAGCTTGTCTCTACCGTTCACAAAATCCTAATAATTATGCCAGCTCTTGGAAATACCCAACATAGAGAGAGATACCATATCTTCTTATAGAATATTAATACTAACACCACCAAGTTCATCACGACACTGTGTGAATTTTCTTAGGTATTGCAGAATTGATTCAACCTTCTGCATTTTGATGCTCCAAATATTGTCCTTCAGTGCTAGCTTCATGTGCTAATTATTGTTATCAAACAATTCAGCCAATGGTTTCCACATTGTGAATGGAGTTTCTTTCCCATGGAGATTCAATACAATATGATCTTGAACTCCCTCCAATATGATCCTCCTCACTTTAGCTACATCCTTCTTCCACTAAGCGAGAACCTGGGCATCAGTTGTTGGGGGTTTAACTACATATGTTTTACTGTAATATAGTTTCTCGTTATCATCTAATACCACCTCCATATGGATCTTCCATGCCACAAAATTTTTTGTTCCTTCCAGAGCATACTCAAGCATGAGACCGATGGAAGTCATCTTCTCAGTCTTGGAGAAATTCTGCAACATTAATTTTGAAATTAGAACCTACTGCACAAACTTCGAATTATCTTCTCTATTTTGGTTCTAGCTCTTATACCATGTAGAAATTTATTGTAGATTCAATAATTCTCATGTAATGTTTAAAATGTAATACTCAAATATATTATACTCATATGTGGAAATAAATTCACGATTGAGAAGCAATACCAAAAACATGCGATATGACTCAATAGACATAACATGAGGATATATCTAGGGGAAATACACTGCTGAAAAACCTCTTCCTGTTTGTATTTTCATTAGTCATAAAATAGAGAAGAAATATAATGCATGTTCAAGCCTGAAAAATCTCTGCACAAGTATAATATATATCAGTGCCTCAAAAGATTACTATGGCAAACACTTAGCCAGTTCTTCTTCCATCCAAGCTCCTATTTATTTGCGTTATTTCTCAAGGAATTATCCCCCGAAAAATTAGGGAAATCCCCATCCTAAACTATGCAATCCCTATAGGTCCTTCTCTGACTCCATACACCACCTATATAACTTGGATAATTATACAACTGATAGTACATTTCCCTTGATCTCCAATCTCAACTGGGTGAATTATATGTCATGCATGCATGAGTAAATTATGGTTGATTTATTATTTAAATGGTTGAACACTAAAGTTTCACCCCACTATTAGACTTCCTACTAGTTCCTCCAACAGTTAGAACTAGTTTTATTAGCATTAACTCAAATTAATTGAATTAAATTATTACAACTTAATTTTTTTTTTTTAACTGAGACCATTATCTGTGGAAGTCAGTGTTTTTGCAGGCTCCTAAAATTCATCTCAAAGAACTAACCTTGGGAAAATCGTCATAAATCTCTATCTGAGTATTGGATTGGAATTCTGTAAAACGTGGCAGATAGTGCAGAGAATTTATTTTTCTCTCTATTAATTTCAGGGCCGAATGAAGAAACAGTGACACGTGTCACGCCATACAATTTCGTTCTACTGAAACAACCTATAATTAGGGCATTGTGAGAGATTGGGCATAACTTTCCCTTGAAGAATACAAATTGGGTCAGAGCTATGGAATTGGAAAGATGAATTAGAGGACTACTACAAAACATAAAATCAGATATTGGAGATTTGAAATAACAGAGATACACCAGATTCAGTATCGAGCTCCTAGAAGGCAAGAAAAAGCTAGACCATGTGTTGTCAAGGGCTGCAAAGGACCAGAATTTCTAGGGAAACAAAGCAAAGTAAGGTGCAACAGAGGGTAGCATGACAAGAGCAACAACCAAGGTGCAGAACAGTAGTAAGAAGTTCATCACATGAAGTCTTCAAGTGGGCAGCACTGTATATAGTCACTATAAATGTATCATTGTACTAAGTCATTGTAAATACATTATTGTAAAAATTGTTCTAGTGTCTATTTGAGAAGAGTTGAAGAGGTAGTGTCGAGAGGTCTAGGATCATCATTCGGTGGTTGTGTCATGGTTGGGGTTATGGTCTATTGTTTCTTCTTCTTCTACATAATTCTATATCATTGTAAAGTGGACCATTTTCCCTGGTACGGGAGTACATTCTTCTATTATTCTTCTATAGGGTGGTAGGGTGGTGCTAGGGTGAGTTGTAGCTCATTGGGTGTTGGGGAATCTATTCAGTTTACTACTGAAGAATCTCGGGCGTTGGAGCGTCCATCTAGTGGGAACTGGAGAAGAATGCTTTTCTAGATTCTAGGAAGTTGGGGCTTTATTTTCAATTGGAGTTGAATATTAAAGAATTATTAGAAAAAAATTAGGTGGTTTTTGTCCCCGAGTGAGTTTCCACCTTAAAAACTGTGTGCATTTGTGTTCCTTTTGTTTTCTGCTGTCATTTTACAAACAATGATTATAATTGAAGATTAACTAATGCTCTAATTGAAATAAATATTGATTCACCCCCCTCTCAGTATTTCCAACAATTGGTATTAGAGCTTGGTTCCTTCAATAGTAGTTTAACAGCTAGAAGGAGGTCATGGAGCATACAAAAAATGGTGTACCTATGTTCAATGAAAATAATTATGCACTCTGGAAAGGAAGAATGGAGGTCTATCTCTTAGCGCAAGGTCGCGAAGTATGGAACACTGTTCAAAATGGATTTACATCAACTGCAGATGAACAAGGTAAGAAGAATTTGGTAAATGATGCAAAAGCAAAGAATATTATTATCAGTGGACTTATTGGATCTGCTTATCATAAAGTGTTGGGTTGTAAAAATGCAAAAAATGTATGGGAAAAGCTTGAGAATATATATGTAGGTGACTAAAATGTCAAAGAATAAAAAATTCAAATCTATAGAGGAAAATTTGAGAAACTAAGAATGAAAGAAGATTGCAACATTGTTGCATACTTCCAATACGTTCATGAAATGACCAATGCTCTGGAAGGATTGGGAGAGCCACTTGATGAAAAGACTATTATACGAAATATTATTAGAATGTTACCAGGGAGATTCAACCCAAAGGTATCGGTCTTAGAATACAGTGCAAATCTAGAAAAAATCAACAAAGAGGAATTACATGGAGTTCTCATAGCATATGAAATGAGACTTGATGAAGAAGAAGGTACTTCGCATCTAGAAATTACGTTCGTTGCATCTAAGAAAACCAATAAGGACAAACAACCTTCAATTGAAAAGACATGCACCTGCAAGTGTGAAGAAAAGGGAGATGATGGAGAAGGTCTTTCAGACGAAGAATATGCTTACTTTATGAGAAAACTAAAAATTGGTAAGGGAAAATTCAAAGGTAAACTTCCATTGATATGTTTCGGCAGTGGTGAGGTTGGGCATTTCGTAGAAAAATGTCTGAACAGAAGTGATGGCAACTCAAAAGGAAAGAAATGCTTTAAGAAATTCAAAAAGCAAAGCTCCAAAAGGAACTTTCTCTCTAAAGAAGATATCTCATCATCCGATGAAGACAATGAAAGAGAAGAAGAAGCAAATGAGAGAGTATTATTTATGGCCAAGCACAATAAACAAGAGGTATCAAACAACGAAGAAGAAGGATTGACCATAGAAGAATTTTCTAAGTAAGCAGTGAAGCTTATAAAAGAGCTCAAGGTAGAGAAGATCCATTCCAATATTCTTCAAGAACAAGTTCAAGGTCTCAAAATTGAAGTTGAAGAACACAAATGTATTGAAGAGTCACTTCAAAATAAGTTGGAAGAGAGAAACCAAGAAAGGGAAGCGTTAGAAGCTGAATTAGTCTCGTTGTGTAAGGAAGTGAAGAAGGTAAAAACTGTCCAAAACTATGCTAACAGCTCAAGGGCATTGCAAGAAATCATCAAAAATCAACGATCTTACAATGACAGAACTAGCCTCGGTTACAAAGAAGAAGAAGCAAGACATTCTACAACAAAATACAATGAACCTATGAGATCTAACATGTATGTAGACTTCATTGGACAAGATTCGCAAGCACATCCTTCGAAGACGATTCCTTGACGAAGATTTCCATCCAGGTACCAACATATTTTTCATGGCTATTGTTATTCATGGGGAAAATTTGGTCATAAAGCTGTAGAATGTTGCACGTACCCTAGGAACCAATACAATTCGAGGAGATCCTTCAAATATGAGCCTCCCAGGGCTCAACGAAACATCAATAGATTTGAATATTTAAGAAATAATATGGAATGTTACAAATGTCAGAACTTTGGACACATAACCAGGGACTTCAGACTTGAAAATCCTCCATAAGAATCTTTGAAGCCACAGAATAAACGAACATGGAAGAAGAAGAAGACTAATAATTGTGCTCTCACTCTCAAGGCTCAAAAAAACAAAGATGTGTTGTACGTTGATAGCCGTTGCTCAAAGCATATGACTGGAGATAGAAGGAAATTTGTATCTCTGAAAGAGAAGAAGGATGGAACCGTATCCTTTGGAAATGATGGATCTTCAAAGTTTATAGGATCAGTTACCGTCACTCTCGGAAGCAAAGATGTTATAGCCAAGAATGTTCAATTGGTTGAAAACATGAATCACAATCTGCTCAGTGTTGGAAAAATGTGTGATCAAGGACACACAATGCTATTCAACTCCACAAAATGTGAAATCAGGAAAGGTAGGTATGATAAAATTGTGGCTACAACAAGTCGATCTCCAAACAACATATATGTTCTGGATGAAGCAACTAAAGCATGTCTAATAGCTAAGGAAGATGAAAGCTGGTCATGGCACAAACAAATGGGTCACATAAACCTTGACAATCTTGTCTGGATAAGCAAAAAGGAAGCGATATGAGAAATTTCGAAAATCTCAAAACCTTCCAAGACACTATGTGAGGCCTGTTGGCACGGCAAGTAGACAAAATTCCAATTTAAAACAAAAGAACACTTTGCATCACATCCATTGGAATTGATACATACTGATCTATGTTTTCCTATGAGAACAAAAGCCTTAGATGGAGAATTATATTTCATGTTAATGATAGATGACTATACCAGGGTGACAGCCATCATTTTCCTAAAGAAAAAATCTAAAGCATTTAAGTGCTTTAAGATCTACAAGGAGTTGGTCGAAAATGAAAGTGATTTGAAAATAAAGTGTCTAAGATTAGATAATGGCGGAGAATTCACTTCCAAATTATTTCAGCAATACTTTGATGAAAATGGAATAAAAAGACAATTTTCAATAGCACGAACACCTCAGAAAATTGGAGTTGTTGAAAGAAAGAACAGAACCATACAGGAAATGGGTATAACAATGTTGAAGGACTCAAAATTGGATGAAAATTTCTGGGTTCAAGCAATTGATATGACAATATTCATTATCAACCAAAGTCTTCTCAGAAATAATTACAACAAGACCCCATATGAATTATGGAATGGAAAACCAGCTAATGTAAAATATTTCAGAATCTTCGGAATCAAATGTTATATCAAAGGAGAAGATCAAAATTTGGGTAAGTTTGAATCACGTGTTGATGAAGGTATCTTTGTTAGTTACTCACACAAAAGAAAGGCCTATAAATATTATAATCTAAGATGAAAACAGATAGTGGAGAGCATAAATGTTACATTTGATGAAGATGGTGTTCTAGTGAATAATGATGAGGATCTAGAATCTTTGAAACTTGAGACAGAGGCTGAAAAAATATAGATAAAATTCTAGAAAAAGAATCAACTATCAACTGGGAAGAAGTAAATAATGATCATCAAGATATACCAGAACAACAATAAGAAGCTCCTCCAAGGAGAACGAAAGAATGGATTCAAAAGAACCATCCACCAAATTAGATCATTGGTGACATAAATGAAGGTTGACAGCTTCATTCCTCACAACAAGCTCACATTGCTTTTCTAGCAACCTTTCAGCCTAGTAGTTTTAAGGAAGCCAGCCAGAATGAACATTGGGTAGCAGTTGTGAATGAAGAATTGGAGCAAATCGAGAAGAAAAAAACCTAGGAATTAGTTCCACGACGAAAATATAAAAATGTCATTGGGACTCCATGGGTGTTTAGGAACAAATTGAATGAAGATAGACAGGTTACCAAAAACAAAGCAAGATTGGTTTACAAAGGCTACGCACAAGTGGAAGGAATTGATTTCGATGAAACATTTGCACTAGTTGCCAGAATGGAAGCCATCCGAATGTTTCTTGCCTATGCGTGTTCAAGAAAAATCAAATTCTACCAAATGGATGTTAGTTCAACATTTCTGAATGGAGAATTAGAAGAAGAAGCTTACATCGAAAAACCTGAAGGTTTTCTACTATCAGAAAAAGAAGACTATGTTTGCAAGTTAAAGAAGGCTCTACATGGTCTCAAGTAGGCTCTGAGAGCATGGTATGCTCATCTTGATGGATATATATGTCAACAAATGTTCAATAAAGGTACTGTTCATAGCAATCTTTATGTACAAATAGATAAAGATAATTTAAAAATCGTTGAGGTATATGTGGATGATATAATATTTGGTAGAAATGATGATTGACTAAGTAAGAAATTTTCTACAAAGATGCAAAGTGAGTTTGAGATGTCTTTACTTGGTTAGCTGACATACTTCTTATGGCTTCAAATATCTCAGTAAGAGAAAGAAAAATTTATATGTCAAGTCAAGTACATCATGGAAATGCTCAAGAAATTCAAAATGCAAGATTGCAAACCCGTCCTTACTCTGATGGTAACAGGTTGAAAATTTAGCATAGACGACTCATCTAAGGATGTGGATCAAAGGTTGTACAGATCTATGATTGGTAATCTTCTATATGTAACAGCCTCCCAGCGATATGTTATGCAAGCAGTTGGACAAGTAGCAAGATTCCAAGCAGCACCAAAAGAATGACATATTATTTTCGTCAAAAGAATTCTTTGATATCTAAAGGGAACATAAGAATATGGCTTCTGGTATCCCAAGGGTAACAATCTCATTATTCAAGCATTTACAGATGCAGATTGGGTAGGAAGCGTTGATGATCGTAAGAGTACTAGTGGAGCAGCATTCTATCTAGATGGTTGTCTCGTATCATGGTTGAGCAAAAAGCAAACCTCAATCTCGTTATCTGCAACGGAAGCAGAATACATTGCAACGACATCATGTTGTACTCAAGTCATTTGGATGAAACAAACTTTGCAAGATATTCAATTACAATTCAGTGAGCCTATTCCCATATTCTGTGACAACACTAGTGCCATCAACATCTCCAAGAATCTTGTCATGCATTAAAAAACAAAACACATTCCAATCAAATATCATTTTGTTAGGGAGCAAGTCACCAAAAAGAATATCAAACTTGAGTATGTTGGTACAAAAGAACAAAGTGCCGATATCTTCACGAAACCTTTACCTCGTGAAGCATTTGAATATCTTCACTAGAAGCTTGGGATTCTCCCAAGTTCTCATTAGATTTTCCTTATTCTTAATATAAAGGGGGAGTGGAAGTGTGTATAGGTCCGCAGCATGGTTGTGTGTCATGGGGAGTTACCCTTTTCCATTGATGTCAAAGGGGGAGAGAATGTTGTAGGAATATGTGTCATGATTGTAGGGGGAGTACTTGTGTTGCCATTAATGCCAAAGGGGGATATTGTTGATCAGCCGTTGTCATTGATGTCAACCCAAGCAGCACCACGTGCTCTCCCAATATTTCATGAGAATTTTGACCTACCAAATTACTATATTCTGGGTCAAGAATGCTTTTGAATGTTTCTTCTTGTCGAGATGTTTCTGTTGATATATGGCACACCACGTAATTCTTCACGGTTTGAGAGATATTCATGTTTGAAGTTTGTAACCCCATTTAGTGGGCTAAAACCCCATGAGGTTGTGGCATGGGTCATTGAAACGTCATAATTAGTATTTTTTAAGCTTCTAAAACCCCTCCCACGGTCACTTGTTGAAGCCCCTCTCAACCTAAGCATTTATATAAATTATGATCCTCATATCATCCTTATGCAAGGGAAATCACCATCTAAAATAGGCCATCGTGACATTTTCACTCTAACTTTTTTTCTATGAAGGTTCAAAAGCGGAAATGTTTATGAGGCGAAGCTAGAATCGTGAGGAAGCTCTTGTGAAAATTTTAGATCAAGGTGCACAATATTTTCGGAGATACGTTCTGTGGAAGTTAGTATTTTTGCAAGCTCCTGAAATTCATCTCAAAGAAGTGACCTTGGGAAAATCGTCATAAATCTCTCTCTGAAAATCAGATTGGAATTCTATAAAAAGTGGCAGATATTTCACGGATGGTAGTTTTCGCTCTATCAATTTCAGAGCCGAATGAAGAAACAATGACACGCGGCATGCCATACAAGTTCTCTCTACTGAAACAGTCCATAATTAGGGCATTGTGAGAGATTGGGCATAACTATCTCTTGAGGAATCTAAATTGGGCCAAAACTATGGCATTGGAAATATGACTCAGAGGAATACAACAGGACCGAAAATCAGATATTGGGGATTTGAAATAACAAAGATACACCATATTCAATATCGAGCTCCTAGAAGGCAAGAAAAAACTAGATCATGTGTTTTCAAGGGCTGCAAAGGACCAGAATTTTTAGGGCAGCAAAGCAAAGCAAGGTGCAGCAGAGGGTAGCATGACAAGAGCAGCAACCAAGTTATAGAACAACAGCAAGAAGTTCATCACATAAAGTATTCAAGTGGGCAGCACTGCATACAATCACTGTAAAGGTATCATTGTACTAAGTCATTGTAAATACATTATTGTAAAAATTATTCTAGTGTCTATCTGCAAAGAGTTGAAGAGGTAGTGTCGGGAGGTCTAGGATCATCATTAGGTGGTTGTGTCATAGTTGGGGTTATGGTCTAGTGTGTCTTCTTCTTCTACATCATACTATATCATTGTAAAGTGGACCATTTTCCCTAGTACGGGAGTCCATTCTTCTTTTATTATTCTGTAGGGTGGTAGGGTGGTGCTAGGGTGAGTTGTAGCTCATTGGGTGTTGGGGCATCCATTCAGTTGGCTACTAAAGAATCTCGGGCGTTGGAGTGTCCATCCAGTGGGAGCTAGAGAAGAATGCTTTTCTAGATTCTAGGAATTTGGAGCTTTTTTTTTTCAATTGCAGTTGAATATTAAAGAATTATTAGAAAAGCATTAGGTGGTTTTTGTGCCAGAGTGGGTTTCCACTTTAAAAACTATGTGCATTTGTGTTCCTTTTGTTTTCTACTATCAATGTACAAACATTGATAATAATTGAAGATTAACTAATGTTCTAATTGAAAGGAATACTAATTCACCCCCCTCTCAGTATTTCCAACCTCCATGGTCCTTGTTTCTCATGAAGTTGATGTATTGAGTGTTTTTTGAAGTATATGATGATGCTAAATAGGTTTTCAATGATCTCATGTATGATTAAGGAATTGTACAATTAGTGCAAAAAATATGGTCAAAGCTGTTTGGCTCTCAAAGAAATCGATATGAATGTGTTTGAATATACTTGTTTTCACATTGTTGTAGGTATGGATAAAACATATTTTTAATTAGTCACACAACGAGCCACTTTCAATTGGATTAACATGTGAATATAGTATATGATGAAGTGATACTGGCTAGTAATTTTACATGGTCAATAACAATCCATACTATTATAGTGAAAATGATCTAAGTTGTTGTAATTTCATAAGTAAACGACTTATTCTTCTCCAAGTGTTAATTGATCTAGTCATGTTTGATCTCATATGTTGTGGTCATCATAATGAATGTGTGGATTTAGTGGGAGTGTTGGGCATTGTTATAATAAACCCATGCATTGCATTGTTCTTGATTTTTTTCCTTTGTGCGTTTGGATAGGGATACAAAACATAAATAGTTGATTGATTTGATAATGGAGCTTGATTGGTTAAATCATAGTGCAATCATAGTGTTGAGCATTGATTGCTTAAGGGTAAATTATGTGTATCGAAGAAAAGTCTGACATGAGGGCATTTGGGACCAACAAACCTATCAACCTAGACAAAAGGAGTTCAATTGGATTGGTTTAAATGACTATAATAGAACTTGACGGAAACTATTCAAGAAAAATAAAAATAGCTTATTGTTTCTCCTCTGTTCTTCGCACCCGCCAGACCTTCAAACATACACATATATACAGATATAAGGGAATAATTTTAAAAAAAAGAAAGAGGAGGCAATGTCTAACAATGGACTCTCTAAAAACCCAACACCTGAGCTTCTCTAGAAGTTGAATGCCCTAACCAATTGTCCCAAGTAAAATGACACTTTAATAAAAACATAATAACAACTTTTGACATAACTATCCCTCAAAGTAGCATAATAATAACATTTGACATTATTATCCCTCAAAGGATGCATAAACAAAACTATAATAGCTATTTACATAGAGAAAGTAAGCAAAAGGTAGAGCAATTTTAGCATCACTATATTTTCAATTATAATATATTTTATTATTTTTGAATAATTTTTATTCTATTAATTTTTATTAAAATTTTATTTTGAAAAATATCTACATAATCATATTACTATTCACGCTTATTTCAAGATTATTTGTAACCCGTCATATTTAATAATACTAAAATATTTTTTTTTGTATACTTCGTAGGACCTTTCTATTATCTAAAATATTAAGGGTAGAGAGTCAGACAACAAAAAACAGATACAATGACCTCAACCTGCCCGAAGAAAACCAGGTCTCTTGGCCACCGCATCGAGTTATAAGCAGACCAAAAATAGAATTGTCTTATCCTAGCACTAACAGCATTGAGAGCTGCAGTATGTCCATAAGATTTACAAGTAAAAGAAGTAGAAAATCTAACAGAGTCCAAACTAAATAAACAGTAAATTCTTTAATGTACTTTTTTTTTTCTTTACAAAATAAAAATAAAAATCATCCTTTCACTCTTAAGTTTCCCATCCTTTCTTTATATATTTTTATAAACACACCAAAATATGAGTTTTATTTTTCACAATTGTCTTCTTTATTTTTATTCACATAATATTTAATAGTATTAAAATATTTTTTGCTATACACTATTATATATTAAATTCTAGAAAAAATCATTCTTTTCATTATTATTTTTCTCATTATGTCTTTTCATATTTTAAGAAACGCACTATAGTTTATAAATAGAGAAATATTTTTTCTTATACACTGTAAGCTAAAACTCTAAGCTACTACATATATCAAATAAAACTTTTTTACCTTTTCCCTTACACAATTATTTATTTCTTACTACCCATACAAGATATTCTTCACCATTAAATATTTACAATACATATGCACTACATGACTCTGGGCTACTACATATATCAAATAACACCTTTCCACCTTTTTCCTTATACAATGATTTTTTTCTTACTATACTTCACCAATAAATATTTACTTTTTCACATTTTTCCTTGCATAGTTATTTCTTTCTTACAACCATATTATACACGTATACTTTACCATATTTAATGAAAATTCCATATTTGCCATATTTGGAATGTGTCCATTTGGAATGGGACAAATGGACATCTCCGTATTTATGATATATTTTTTAACCCAACTCTAAACTTACCCTATGTGCCCAATGAAATAATTAGAATAAATTGCACAACTTTAAGACACTTTTTGTACATTACAACATTTGAAAATGAAATAGTGAGAATAAGGAAACATGACCAGGATTTATCATTATATTTATGAATTTGGAGTAAGTTATTGTCTTTGGGAGCTCATATTATTGTCTGCCATTCCTTTTTTTTTTTGGTGGAAGTGGAAAAACGACAATTGTGCTTAAGAATGACAAATGGGGACATAAGACACCCTAAGAAACTCAAGAGTCAAGACAATACGCGTTTCAAGACCTTTGATTAAAATATTAGAATATCGACATCAATTGAGATCATTAACACTAGTTACATAACTTGTTAAAGTGGAAACACGTTGTTCGCATATTTGTTCGTCCTTCACTAAGATTCTCCTTCGTCCAGATAAGTACCCAAACTTTCGTGATTACGTTTGGATTCTCTGGTAGGATCACGAGTCCCACGTTGTTTGATTCTTGGAAAATTTGCGTTTATATATGTTGCCATGCAATAGTAAAACAGCTAAGAAGAAGTGGTTGTTGAAGGGTATAATTGTATGTAAGCTGCGGGTTTAGGGTTTGGTGGATCGATCAACTAATTGATCATGACTAGATATCCTAGTTTTTGGAGTTGTTCAAAGCAGGAGGACGGTCTCAATAGCGGGGTCTGGATTGCTAGCGAGGACAAGGCTTTGAGTGAATACATTAAAACCCAAAGAGTTGGTCGATGGAGGTGTGTTCCTAGTAAATCAGGCTAAGGCATCTTATCTCTGTCCTGAGAGTGGAATGCCTTAATAGTCATATTTCTGGATTCTGGATTGAGCTGTAGAAAAATAGAATCTCTTAGGCCTATGAGGCGCATCAGTATACGTTGTCTGAATAACTAGAAACAATATGCCTGATTGTGGGAAGCTAAGCTTCAAGCTCATGATAAACGAAACAATGGCTTTTTAGACACAACTTTTCTAGGTGCCCTGTGATCCTTAACACTATATTGAGCGCTCTTTGTGATCCTTAACACAACATTGAGCATGAGCTGAATGTATTTGTTTTGCAGGTCTCAAGCGATGTGCAAAAAGTTGTAGATTGCGTTGGTTGAACTATCTTCATCCAGATATTAAGCAAGGGAATATTTCCCCCGAGGAAGAGGATCTCCTCATCAGATTATATAGTCTTCTTGGAAATAGGTATTCCGACCAACAATCTTTTAAAATCCGACTAATGCTGATTATGCATAACTAGTCAGCAATATATTGAACATCACATTATTCAAATATGATATATTGAACACCACATTATTCTCAAGAATATAGGAAACAGTATAGGAAACAGTAAGTCAAATCATTGACTCATGTATGGAAACAACAAACAAGCAAAACGACAATAAAAATATTAATATGATTGAGATAACTAAAAGTTTAATTTCATTTGCATCTATCACACATATTTTTATTTTTTTTATTTTTTTATTTTTTATTTTTTCTCTGAATAATACTAATTCTATTTATAAAACATACTGGTACAAAACTGCTCCAGTTTGAGTTGTGTGAGTCTGAAAACTGGGCTTGATATCCATGCTTAACATAAAAACTGAACTGCCCCTAAGTGGGAAACCAGTGCTTTTGAAGAAAATTTCGTCGCCCTTAGAAGGGAAACTGACATATTGTCCATGCTTTTTAATATAACAGGAAAGAGCAAACTAAAATAACATACAACTTTTCCAGCTGATGAGTAATATAAAAAACCAAAAATTCTTCCAAGATAATTGAACATCTGGGGCAGAATTCACTGTTCATGAGCTGGGGAGGGCGGCTCCTCCACAATTCTGCACCAATACTCGTCCCTTCTATCTTCATTTTCCTCCTTTGGCATGTTGTCCTTGTTGATTATGTCCACCTGCATGTTATCCTTCCCCAGATTGGAATGCACAATTCCAATGGGCACTACGGGATTCAAGACTTCATTCTTTCCCGGAGAGGGTTGAGGGCCGAGCGGGGTGGGATTAGGGCTAGCAGACTCTTCTCTAAGGGTAACAGTGACAAAAGCTGTGAGGATAGGCTTATCAAGGGAACATTCGAAGCGAAATTTTTCTCTCTGAGAGGATTAGCGGAGGGAATGACTGGTAGAAGCACGAGAAGCAGGGGAGATGGGTCTGGGAGGGTCGGTAGAAGGAGGTTGCGAGGGCTGAGCGAAGTGAATATTACCGAATTGGCTGGCACGACCCCTTCAACTTCGAGTGTCCGGGTAATGGCCCCAGGCTATGTCCTCAGAGGAGGAATCAGAGGCCGAACTGGTGGAAGGTCGAGAGCGGGTCATACGACCTTTGCTAGTCCCACGATGACACCGCATTCGATGACGAAGCCGAGACATTGTCACAAAGTTGTGCAGGTGGTGCTTGGGGTAAGAAGAGCAGACGGTAGGCGAAGGAAACCAACAAGAATCGACAGTCTGGGTATGAAGACAAGAATTCAAACAATAGAAAGCACTCTGAGTGAAATGATGACTCGGCAGCATCTCCAAACAACCGAGGAGTGTGCAACGATGCCCAGTATGAGTGCGAGCACTCGGCTCAACACAGGCAGTTGGGCAGACTCCACACAAAGGAGGCAGAGAGCTGCATAAGACGCAAGAGCATGTCGAACTATCCAGAACAAACGCCATTGCAAACCAAATGAACGGAGCAGGGTGGTGAAAAAGCAGGACGGATAGAGTAAATGCCATGCGAGCTGGAGAAGTTAATGTAGTGATTATGGCGTTGTAGAGGGCCATATGGCCATTCCATGCGAGCTCCCTCGGGAGTCGCCAAGGGACTGACGTCCCATCATCCCATACGAGCATCCGCATCTGGAACTATCATACATATTATTAATAATAATTAATAATAATAATAATAATAATAATTAATTAAAATAATAATCATTTCATTTTTTATAATAGAAAAATAAATAATAAATTAAATTTATAATATTATTGATAGAAAATTATATAAATATTTATATAAACTAAAGGATCAATATTTAAAAGTGAAGTCATGATTATAAACCTAAAAAAATAATATTAAGCTTTAGTAATATGAACTCTTCAATTAATAAACCCAATGGATTGTAATCGTAAGAATATAAAACTTTCGATTAATAAACCTAAGGGATGGATATTATAAAATCTAAAATAAACATAGATGACCATGGTTGATTTTCTTATCACAATGTAAAGTTAGACAATGGTTGACCATGGTTAACTACGATTGCTTTTCATATCGAAACAATTATGATTTACAACATTATTTTCATCTAACCTAAAAAAAGATAGAAAACAATAAGTCAAATCATTAACTCATTATAATGTATGGAAAATAGTAAACTAATCATTAATTCACTAGCCTCCTTATCATTGCATATCGGTGGACAACAAGAAGCTTATTAAACATTGTTACTCTCTATAGAATTCTAAGATTAATATTTAAGCTCAGATATTAAGTGAAGTAACATTAATATTTAAGCTGAGGAACATTTTACAGCCCAGTATGACTCCAATGTGTAAGTATGTTGGAAGCCAAAATAAAGAATTATTTTTTTAAAATAAAATATAAATAATGTCGTCTTTAAAAATAATTTACATAACCATATAAATAAATAATTAAAAATAAATTTAAACAATATAAACTTAAACTATGAAGAGTTTTACAAATACTAAAAAAAGAGATATGGAAAATCAATATAAATATAAATAAACGAGATGTATGGTAAATAAATAGAACCACTTTTTATACTTACTTTAAAGGTATGGTAAATAAATAAAAGTATAAGTAAACTAGAGGTATGGTAATTAAATAAACTTCTTTTTATATTTACTCCATAAACCACTTTATATTTACAAAAACTAAAAAAGAAGTTTTTTTAGGTGAAGCTTATGGGCCAAATACCATGGGACAAATTATTATCAATACCATGAGGCAAATTATTATCAATGCCATGGGCCAAATACCATATTTATAAAAGAGGTATAAAAATGTAAGGTAAATAAATAAAAATATATCAAATAGAAGCAGAAATCAACATCTAATTATATTTGAAGCTTATGGACCAAATACCATGGACCAAATTGATAATAATACCATGCAAAAAAAACATTATTAACCCTAACATTAATATTAAAATTTATTAAATTTAATAAATTTATATTAATACAATATTAAATTTGTTATATATATATATATATATAACCTAGATATATTTGGGAGGTAAGAACAAATCCATATGATAGAGGTGGAGAAATAGAGGGAGTCACAAGGGAGAGATGGGGGAGAGGAGGAATGAAGAGAGATATAGGGAGATAAGTGAGAGAGGTATAGAAGGGTAAGAGAGGCAGAGGGAGGCTTAAAGATGGAGGTGGGAGAGAGAGAGAGAGAGAAGAAGAGAGGGAGGGAGAAGGAGAAATGATTGGAGGGTAGAAAGAGAGAGAGAGAGGAGAGAAAGGGAGAGAGGATGACAAAGGGAGGGATAGAGAGACGGATTTGGAGGGGGAGAGAAGAAGAAAGATATAGAAACTGAGAAGTGGAGAGAGAGTGTGAATGTTTAGGGTTGAGATAAAGAGACATGGCATGAGTGATATAGACAAGGGTGGAGAGAAGGAGAGAGAAGAAGAAAGGGAGCGATATAGTAACATAGTTGGAGAGATAGGTAGAGTGATGGGGAAGAGATAGGATTTGAGGGAAAGAGAGAGAGCCAAAGAGAGATACGGGGTGGGGGGTGGGTGAAGATAGAGTGAGGCATGCGATAAAGGGAGAGAGAGGAAGGACGAGAGAGAGGACTCAAGAGTGATGGCAGAATATAGAGGATTGTAGGGGGGGAGAGAGAGAGAGAGAGAGAGAGAGAGAGAGAGAGAGAGAGAGAGAGATGGGGGAAGAAAGAGGGAAGTAGGAGAGAAAGGGAGAGAGAGGAAGGAAAATAGAGGGGACTTGAGAGAATGGAGGAGAGAGGGAGGGATAGAGATATGGAGTTTGAGGGGGAGAGAGGGAAGGATAGAGAAATGGAGTTGCATGGGGAGAGAGGGAGGGATAGAGAGATGGAGTTGGAGGGGGGGAGAGGGATGGATAGAGAGATGGAGCTGGATGGGGAGAGAGGGAGGGAAGAAGAAATACGTAGAGATTGATAAGTGGAGAGAGAGAGGGAGTGAGAAGGGAGAGATGGAGAGAGAGTGTCTATGTTTGGGGGTGAGATAAAGAGACAAATAAGAAGATATGGAGAGAATGAGGGAGAGGATGAGAGAGAGAGAGGCATATAGCGATAAAGATAGAATGTGAAGAAAGAGAAAGAGAGAGAGGGAGAGAGAGGTGGGAGAGAAAGGAAGAGAGAGAGTGGAGAGAGGTAGGGAAAGAAAGATGGGTATGTAGGGGGAGATAGAGGGAGGTAAGAAGAAATACATAGAGAGTGAAATTTGGAGAGAGAGAGAGAAGGAGTGATAAGGAATATGGAGGGAGAGCGAGAGAGGATAGCAGGAGGGAAGAGAGACAGATGTTGGGGAGAGGGAGCGAAGGGGAAGAGAGAGGGAGGGAGAGGAGGGAGTGATAGATAGATATATTGGAGAAAGAGAGTGTATGTTTTGGGCTGATATAGAGAGATAAAGGGAGATATAGATATAGATGTAAGGTGAATAGAAAGAAGAGAAAGATGGAGATAGGGAGGGAGGGACAAAGAGATTGATAAATATGGAGTGAGAGAGAGTGTGTGTTTGTGGGGGTGAGATAAAAAGACAAAGAAGGAGAGAATAAGGGACATATAAGTATATATGGAGGGGGGAGAGAGGGAAGAAGGTTTTTTACAATAGATGCATTGATTTGAGTGGAGATGGTGATTTCTAATCCTATTTGATTGCTTGCACTAGATGCATTGATTTTAGTGTATATTTTCATTTCTAATGATATTTGATTACTTGCACTACATGCATTGATTTCAATGTAGATGATTTCTAATTTTATTTGATTACTTGCACTAAATGCATTGATTTCAGTGTGGATGGTGATTTCTAATCATATTTTATATCTTGCACTAGATGCATTAATTTCAATGTAGATGTTGATTTATAATTATATTTGATTTATTACATTATATGCATTGATTTCAATATAAATTATTTCTAATCCTATTTGATTTCTTGCACTAAATGCATTGATTTCAGTGTAGATGGTGATTTATAATCCTATTTGATTGCTTGCACTAAATGCATTTATTTTAGTGTATATGTTAGATTTTAATCCTATTTTCTTATTTGCGCTAGATGCATTGATTTGAGTGTAGATGTTGATTTCTAATCCTATTTGATTACTTGCATTAGATGCATTGCTTTTTGTGTAGATGTTGTTTTCTAATCTTATTTGATTTCTTGCATTAGATGCATTGATTTCAGTGTATATGTTGATTTATAATTTGATGTAATTGGATTTATTATGATAAGGTAATTTTAAGGTCATTGGATTAATAGTGTGCATTGATTTTAGCGTAAGCACAAACAATTATTGACAATGTAGAACTTTTTTTGTGTTATTGTAATTAAACCTAATAATATTGGAGAAAAAGAGAGACAAGATATGATATTTCCATCAGCACTATTCATTGGATATTTGCTCAATATTGGGTGGTAGAAATATCCTCTCCTACTCCCTTTCTCTCGCCATATCTATATGTATCCTAATCGAATATGACTGGGAATCATTATATTATTTCTCCATTTGAAATGCAATGTTATTATCCTCCCCTAGTTGATTTGGAAGAGTGAGTAAAACTATCGATATCAATTGACCCTTTCTTTCCCTTGAAAGAATCTACATTCAAACAATGTTCCTTTGTAATCGTAATCTGGATTGCGTCATTGAATCCGATTCGCACTATAATCGTTAGGATTCCAAAGGAATCTATGGATCTCATAACAATGAAATAAGGAGTTATATTCCATCGAGCCTGCTTAGCTCAGAGGTTAGAGCATCGCACTTGTAATGCGATGGTCATCGGTTCGATCCTGATAGCTGGCTCTTTTCCGTTCCTCTCATTTCCATAATCCACAAAGTTTTTCTAGGATCAATATGGAGTGAAGAATACTCTTACGATTGTTCATCGGGTCCATCATGCCATGATCACTTATTCCCAACTAGGAAATGGATGAATGAAATGATTTGAGCTATTAGGATCTATAACAAATTGGAGGATATTTTAGGAAGTGAGCTTCTTTATCAGTAGCAGGATCTGGTGAAAGGATGGCGAATACAAGTTCACTATATTTTTGACCAGGAACAAGACCTATTACAATAATGTTTTTTTGATTGGGATGATAGTTGTGAAAATAAATATTCACTTGATTGAATTAGGAGAAGCAGTAGGTATTATTGTGGGCCAATCCATTGGGGAACTAGGAACTCAACTAACACTAAGGAATTTTCATACTGGGGGGGTATTTACTAGTGATATTGCAGAACATATACGAGCCCCTTTCAATGGAAAGATTGAATTCAATGAGAATTTGGTTTATCCCACATGTACACGTAATGGACATCTTTCTTATCTATGTCATAATAACTTATCCATTACTATTGATGGTCAGAATCAAGTACAAAACTTATCCATTCCACCACAAAGTTTGCTTTTGGTTCAGAATGATCAATATGTGGAATCGGAACAAATTATTGCCGAGGTTCGTGCTAGAACATCTTCCTTCAAGGAAAAAGTTTGCAAAAATATATATTCTGACTTAGAAGGAGAAATGCACTAGATTACTAATGTGTGTCATGCACCTGAATATGTACATGGTAATGTTTATTCTATAATCAGGATGGGTTATCTATGGATATTATTGGGAGGTATATACGGATCCAGTGTAGTACCCTTTCCATTTCATAAGTATCAGGATCAAGTAGATGTTCAACCTTTTGTTGCCAAACATATCGATTCTTACGTGGATGAAGTGGAACATAGATCAGGTGACTCAAAATGCTATGGGAAGGAAGAAAAAATATTCAGTTATTCAGAAACTGAAACTGATCGGACCATATCCAACGAGCATCGAGACTCTATTTATGTCACCTTTTCCCTGAAGAATTACAATATGAAGGGGAAAAAGCAAATGAATCGATTCATTGTCTCATTGCAGTGTGATAAAGAATGGGGAAAAAGAATAATACCTTGTCCTGATGCAATTCTTAGAATACCAAAAAGTGGTATTCTACAGATAAATTCCATTTTTGGATATTCTAACGTAGAACATGGAATACCGGATGGGCCG
Organism: Pinus albicaulis; assembly: GCA_034641835.2. Lineage (NCBI taxonomy): Eukaryota > Viridiplantae > Streptophyta > Pinopsida > Pinales > Pinaceae > Pinus > Pinus albicaulis. The sequence goes on from CM076577.1 coordinate 1,440,160,906, forward strand.
AATATGACAACACCCTTTTCCCTAGATTTATCGAGGGAAGGGGACAACTTGCAGATTCAAATTAGCAATTCCATTTTGTATGAAGATGGTGAACGAATCCAAGTAATGAGTGATACAAGTGTTCCATTGGTTCGAACTTGTCTAGGATTTGATTGGGAACAAATAGATTCTATAGAATCTGAGGCTTATGTTTCTCTTATTTCAGTAAGAACAAATAAGATCGTTAACAATATGGTTCAAATTAGCTTGATGAAATACCCCCCTTTTTTCATGGGGAGAAGGGACAATAAAGCAAGTTCAAATTTGATGTTCCATAACAATTTGGACCGCACTAATCTTTTCTCTTCCAATGGGGCGAGTCAATTAATTAGTAAGCATCAAGGGACTATTTGTTCATTATCGAATGGGGAAGAAGACAGTGGATCTTTTATGGTTCTATCACCATCCGACTGTTTTCGAATCGTTCTATTCAATGATTCTAAATGTTATGATACGGGAAATAAATCAAATAGAAAGGATCCTATGAGAAAAATCATTGAATTTTCAGGTCTCTTTGGTCATTTACATAGTATAACCAGCCGTTTTCCATCCTCCCAGTTTATAACTGATAAAAAAGTATTATCAAAGAAACATTCCATTTTCCACAATTATTTCATGGACGAAAATATGATAATTTCTCATTTCGATCCGTGCAGGAACATCATTTCCAATCTCTTGGGTCCAAATTGGTGCTCTTCCTCATCCGAATTCTGCAAAAAAACATTTCCAGTAGTTAGTCTTGGACAATTGATTCCTGAAAGTGTATGGATATCCGAGGATGAACCACTCCACGAATCTGGTCAAATCATAGCAGTTGATGAGGAATCTTTAGTCATTAGATCAGCTAAACCCTATCTGGCTACTCGAAAAGCGACTGTTCATGGTCATTATGGAGAAATTCTTGACAAAGGAGATACATTGATAACATTGATATATGAAAGGTTAAAATCCAGTGATATAGTTCAAGGTCTTCCTAAAGTTGAACAATTGTCAGAAGCCCGTTTGAATAATTCAATATCGATGAATCTGAAAGAAAGTTTTGAAAATTGGACCGGAGATATGACAAGATTTCTTGGAAGTCTTTGGGGTTATTCATCAGCGCTAGGATAACTATGGAACAAAGTCAGATTCATTTAGTCAATCAGATTCAAAAAGTTTACCGATCCCAAGGGGTACGAATTGGTGATAAGCATATAGAGATTATTGTACGCCAAATGACATCGATAGTATTAATTTCAGAAGATGGAACGGCTAATGTTTTTTCACCGGGGGAACTCATTGGATTATCACGAGCACAGAGAATGGATCGTGCTCTGGAAGAGACAATCTACTATCAAACCATGTTATTAGGAATAACAAGGGCATCTTTGAATACTCAAAGTTTTATATCCGAAGCGAGTTTCCAAGAAACTGCTCGGGTCTTAGCTAAAGCTGCTCTACAAGGTCGTATCGATTGGTTGAAAGGCTTGAAGGAAAATGTTATTCTCGGGGGGATGATACCTGCCGGTACTGGGCAACATATTCACCGTTCAGGGAAACGGAACGGAATAGATCCAAGAATAGGAAATAGGAATCTATTTAGCAACAAAGTGAAGGATATTTTATTTCATCATGACAAAGTATCTTTTTTTTCCATTCAAGAAAATTATCACAATATATTAAAACAACCATTAAAAGAGTCTTGAGAAAGAGATTTATTTTTATGTTCATGAATATATCTTCTATAATAGGAAGAATATGAAATATTCTATGAGTGAGAACGTTTCTACCACGTACTAGACAGACAGGCAATCTTTAAGATGTAATCGATTCCGTTGGAATAATTAGATATTATGATACATTTTATTTCGCTATTTTGGGGAGGAAAGCGAACGAGAATGAGCAAAAGATATTCGAACATTGATTTGGAAGAGATGATGGAAGCAAGAGTTCATTTAGGGCATAAAACTAGGAAATGGAACCCTAAGATGGCACCTTACATTTTTACAGAGCGTAAAGATACTCATATTATTAATCTAGCTAAAACTGCTCGTTCTTTATCAGAAGCTTGTGATTTGGTGTTTGATATAGCAGGTAGAGGAAAACAATTCCTGATAGTCGGTACGAAATATCAAGCAACTGATTTAGTAGCATCAGCTGCTACAGAAGCTCGATGTCATTATGTAAATAGACAATGGCTTGGTGGTATGTTAACTAATTGGTCTACTACAGAGACGAGACTTCAGAAGTTCAAGGATTTAAAAAAAGAACAAGATACGGGACGATTCAATCAACTTGCAAAAAAAGAAGCAGCTATGCTCAAGAGACAATTAGACCAATTGCAGAAATATCTAGGTGGGATTAGATACATGAGGAGCTTACCCGATATTGCGATAATTACCAATCAACGAGAAGAATCCATTGCTCTTAGGGAATGTAGAACTTTGGGTATTCCGACAATTTGCTTGGTTGATACAGATTGTGATCCAGATCTCGTGGATATCCCAATTCCAGCCAATGATGATGGTATAGCTTCAATCCAATTGATCCTGAACAGATTAACGTCAGCAATTTGCGAAGGAAGGGCATTAAGGTCATTATAGCGATATGAAGGGCTAATAGAAAGTGAATTAGTAATAAAAAGAAAATAGAAAAAAAAAAAGGGGGGGGGGGAAGGACCTGAGGATTTACTGAGTTGGCTGCTATTCCATCCAAAATATCGTAAGAGCCAATTTCATTTATTGGTTTGGTTGGCTACTCCAAATTGAAAAATATTCTTAATGGAATAACCCTTTTATTATCTCGTGACATCAAAAATTCTTATGAGAGTGAAATAATTGAGGAATCTATCATTTATTTGATAAAAATAATTTCTTTTCTTCTTTAAGTTCATCTTTACAAGGGGGTAATATGGATATCGTACGATCTCCTATTAGCACACTGAATCATATCTACGATATATCCGGTGTGGAAGTGGGTCAACATTTTTATTGGCAAATAGGGGGGTTTCAAGTTCATGGACAGGTACTTATAACTTCTTAGATTGTAATTGCTGTCTTATTAGGTTCAGCTACCATAGCTGTTCGAGATCCACAAACCATTCCTACCGGTGGTCAAAATTTTGTTGAATATATTCTCGAATTTTTTCGGGACTTGACCAGAACTCAGATTGGGGAGGAAGAATATGGTCACTGGGTTCCCTTTATTGGAACTATGTTTCTATTTATCTTTGTTTCTAACTGGTCAGGTGCTCTTCTTCCTTGGGGAATTCTAAAATTACCTCAGGGGGAGTTAGCCGCACCTACAAATGATATTAATACTACGGTTGCTCTAGCTTTACTTACGTCAGTAGCATATTTCTATGCGGGTCTTGCAAAGAAGGGGTTAGGTTATTTTGGTAAATATATTCAACCAACCCCAATACTTTTACCAATTAACATCTTAGAAGATTTTACAAAACCTTTGTCGCTTAGTTTTCGACTTTTTGGAAATATATTAGCTGACGAATTGGTAGTTGCCGTTCTTGTTTCTCCGGTACCTTTAGTAGTTCCTATACCTGTAATGTTCCTGGGATTATTTACGAGCGGTATTCAAGCTCTGATCTTTGCAACTCTAGCTGCGGCTTATATAGGTGAATCCATGGAGGGTCATCATTAAATCACTGTCCAATCAGACAGAATAGTTTCTAAGTATCGTACCAACGCATGACTTGATATGTATCGTAGAAGCAAATCATATTTCTTAGTAAAAAGAGCTTGGTAACAAGATTTAAGATCGGTTAACTACTTCTGTCCATTAGATCTCCAGATAGAGTGGATCCGATTGGTCCGTTTGTATAGAAATATGAGAGAAAATAGGATCGAACAGGTTCACTAATCGGAGTTGTTTGAGTAAAGAATGTACCCCGGCGTAGAGCGATGAAATTTTTGTTCCCGGCAAGGGGAGGATTTTTTCAAACGTGTTTACTTTGTATATAATTAGTTTCATATATTAATCCATTTATATTGATTATAAAAGCCTTTTAGATTATATGGATTAATATATCATCTGTAGATGTTATATATAATGACTTATAGGCTTTTACGCAGTCTATTCTCTCTCCGTGATAAGAATTCATATGTTCAATAAAATGGAATCTTTATTTTTGAATATTATTCAGATGAAATATTTTCATAAGGGATAATAGGTTTCCTTATTCGTTGATATTATCACTTTGATACCATCAAGAAATATTTTGGGTTCTTAGTTGTTCGGAAGAAATCGTTCCATAATTTTACCATTGGTGAACACTCAATAGATGAAACTGTTGTATTATACACTATTTCCTGATCTTAGTAAGAGGAGATTACCATGGATCCCTTAATTTCTGCTGCTTCTGTTATTGCTGCTGGATTATCTGTAGAGCTTGCTTCCATTGGCCCTGGCGTTGGCCAGGGCACTGCTGCGGGCCAGGCTGTAGAAGGTATTGCGAGACAACCAGAAGCAGAAGGTAAAATACGAGGTACCTTACTGCTAAGTTTAGATTTTATGGAAGCTTTAACAATTTATGGACTAGTTGTGGCCCTAGCGCTTCTATTTGCGAATCCCTTTGTTTAATCCTGAAAAAAAAAAAAAAAAGATCCCTACACCTCGTCATTACATTAGTATTTCTCCAAGAATTTCCTTGTTCAGCTGCGGGAGAGGCTGATCTTAATAATTAGCAAATGAATTCTTCTTCCTACTTCGGTCGGAAAGATTCATGACGCGTGTGACAGGGAAGGGAAGGGAATGGATAGGGCAAGCAAATTCATTTTATCCTTTTCTTTTTATCCTTATCAAAAACCTGGGACTAAGTATCCAAAATATTCTTATCTAGAACTAGATAGGATCAAAAAAGAAAAGAACAAAATGATGTAGAACATATCCTTATCTATGAGGGGCGAGCATATGAAAAATGTAATTGATCCTTTCATTTCCTTGAGTTATTGGCCTTCTGCTGGGGGTTTCGGATCAAATACCAATATTTTAGAAACAAATATAATAAATCCAAGTGTGGTACTTGGTGTACTGATCTATTTTGGAAAGGGAGTGTGTGCGAGTTGTATATTCGAATAATATGGCTGGGCCCAACCAGCTGCACTTTGGAGATAGAAAAGTGCATGATCTCAACGAATTACTTCCGAACGGGGAATAGCGAAGAACTATAGCATTTCATAATTGATTGGGAAATGAACTCTTAGTTTATACCAACCAATGAGGGAGGACCACTAGAATGGTTAAAGCTGAACTGTTTGAAGTCTAAGCACAACTAACTGGGTATTCTTTCCACCGCTGTGTCAAGATGAGATGGATTCAAAGGCATAGTTGGATATTGATCCGATATAAAACATTCATATCAATGGAATAATTTCATCTATTTACTGAAAAATAGTCCCAATCTCCCATCCAATTTTAGTTCCAATGCTGAACTGACTACCTAAACAGAAAGGAAATTATTCGATAGAACAAAAATAAGGAGGCACAAATTAATTAATTGAATGGAACGATTCAAATTTCATGGGGGAAGAATAGGAGAGAAAAGGGGAAAAGAAAACAAAAACAACTTTATTGATAATTGCAAATCCCTTTTGCTGGAAGAGCCCTTGGAGATCTTGGTCTTTTATAAATTGATTCTAATCTTCCGTAAACGGAACGGAAAGGGCAGGCTTGGTGTGAAGGGGGAACGTATATGTTCCTGGGGAATAAAAAAGAACTGAGCAGGAGAGCCGAATGAATCGAAAGATTCGTGTTCGGTTTGGGAAGAGATTATGAATTCGTTAAATTTGTGAATAGATAATCTACTTTCATTAAGTAATCTATTAGATAACCGTAAACAGAAAATATTGAATACTATTCGGAATTCGGAAGAACTATGTAAAGGAGCTATCGATCAGCTCGAGAAAGCTCGGGCTCGCTTAAGGGAAGTGGAAATCATAGGGGACGAAATCCGGGTAAATGGAGACTCCCAAGTAGAACGAGAGAAAGAGGATCTCATCAATGCTGCTTCTGAGAATTTGGAACAATTAGAGGATCCCAAGAATGAAACGATTTACTCCGAACAGCAAAGAGCAATTGACCAGATCCGACAACAAGTTTCTCGCCAAGCTTTATGAAGAACTATAGGAACTTTGAATAGTCGTTTTAAAATTGAGTTGCATTTACGTACGATCAATCAAAATATTGGCCTGTTTAGAACCATGATGAACACACCAGATTAGTTGTTAGTTGTTATAGGCCCTATTTCTCAACAGATAATTAATAAGTGCTAATAGGAAATCTTCAAATCGACGAAATTAGTAGTATTATACGGAAACAGATCAAACAATATAACGACGCAGTAGGAGTTGGTAATCTTGGCACCGTACTTCAAGTAGGAGATGGCATTGCTCGTATTCATGGTCTTTATGAAGTAATGGCGGGGGAATTAGTGGAATTTGGAGATGGTACAGTAGGCATTGCCCTAAATTTGGGATCGGATAATGTTGGAGTTGTATTAATGGGCGATGGCTTGATGATACAAGAAGGTAGTTCCGTGAGAGCAACAGGAAAAATTGCTCAGATACCAGTAAGTGATGCGTATTTGGGTCGTGTTGTAAATGCTCTATCCCAACCCATTGATGGTAAGGGTCAAATTTCAGCTTCCGAATTTCGACTGATTGAATCTCCCGCTCCAGGTATTATATCAAGACGTTCCGTATATGAACCCCTTCAAACGGGGCTTATTGCTATTGATTCTATGATTCCTATAGGACGTGGTCGGCGAGAATTAATTATTGGGGACAGACAGACCGGCAAGACAGCAGTAGCTACAGATACTATTCTTAATCAAAAGAGTCAAAATGTAACCTGTGTCTATGTAGCAATTGGTCAAAGAGCTTCTTCCGTGGCTCAGGTAGTTAATACATTTCAAGAACGTGGCGCAATGGAATATACCATTGTGGTAGCGGAAACTGCGGATTCTCCCGCTACATTACAATATCTCACTCCTTATACAGGGGCAGCTTTGGCTGAATACTTCATGTATAAGAAACAACATACATCAATCATTTATGACGATCTCTCCAAACAGGCACAAGCTTATCGACAAATGTCTCTTCTATTAAGAAGACCACCTGGCCGAGAAGCTTATCCGGGAGATGTTTTCTATTTGCATTCCCGTCTCTTGGAAAGAGCAGCTAAATTAAGTTCCCGGTTAGGTGAGGGGAGTCTTACTGCTCTACCAATAGTTGAGACTCAAGCTGGAGATGTTTCAGCTTATATTCCCACTAATGCAATTTCCATTACCGATCGACAAATATTTTTATCGGCCGATCTATTCAATGCCGGGATCCGACCTGCTATTAATGTGGGTCTTTCCGTATCTAGAGTAGGATCTGCGGCTCAGATAAAAGCTATGAAAAAGGTAGCTGGAAAGTTGAAATTAGAGTTAGCTCAATTTTCAGAGTTGGAAGCCTTTGCACAATTTGCTTCCGATCTTGATAAAGCTACTCCAAATCAATTGGCAAGGGGTCAACGATTATGTGAGTTGCTCAAACAATATCAATCGGCTCCTTTGAAAGTAGAAGAAAAATTAGCTACTATTTATACCGGAACAAATGGATACCTGGATATATTAGAAATAGCACAGGTGAGAAATTTTCTCATTTGGTTATGATTTATGATTGTAGCTGTCTTTTTCATATAATCAATATGAAAAGATGACAAAACTAACAAGGGTGACAATAAGAATAGTAGAAGACAATATTTTGAGATGGATCACAATGAAGAATATTTGTAATTGACTACATTCTTATTATTCACATTTTATATCATTCAATATTATTACATTGTCACTTTGCATTCAAAAATTTTATTTCATCATTTTGCATCATTAAAGTTATCTTACAATATTGATCATCTCAAGGTAACTAAGAAAATTTAAAATTAAAATGACTCTATAAATCTCAAACATATTTAGCATATTTAAAATGGTTATATTAATATTAGATGTATTTACATATTACTGATAAAATTAATCACATGTTCCTCATATTATCAATAGATTTTCCTTAGTTGCACACGACTGAAACCAGCCTAGATCCGTCTTAACTACGGATATATCAAGCACCGAGAGGGATCAAATATATTGATGTGAAAACCTTTCCTCAAGTTTTTCACTCAGAAAAGAGGTTTTCACCTCGAGAGATTTGATCCCTCTCAGCCCTTGATAGATCCGTAGTTAAGATGGATCTAGGCTGGTAGATAATGATATTCATGCTGCACAAAATATACAAGTAAAAAGAATAGGGGTGGGACACTACGGAAGAGAAGTAGCAAAGGTAGACAATATTCATAGTTGTAACCATGATAATGTGTCGAATACTCAAGAAGGTATTAATCAATAAGGAAGCTTGAAGGCAACAGATGATCATGTTCTGGAAATAGACACCTCCAAATCATGGCAGCAATTACTGTTGGAGGATTATATGAGAGAATATCAATACGGTCTATATTGCAACCAAACATCATGATAAGCACTAGCTGTGAATGAATTATCATCATCAATTTCCCTCTCCTTCCCTCAGTCAAAATATACTCTTGCAGGAAAAATGATCCTCCTCCTTGTAATTTCTTTGACTAGGAGTTCCCGCATTTGAATGATTTTATTTCCCCATATTTTGATAACTACTTAGACTTGGGTGAACCACCCTTCCTTATTCCATATAATATATAGGATATAACCAAGCCATGGCTGCATTAGGTAGTGTGATGAGATTGGACTTTTTATTAAAAAACATTAATGGACGTGAGCATATTACATTCTGATAATGATTGTCGCAATAAATTAGTAGTCTGGTCTAGTTGATTCTCGTTATAGTGTTATAATATATAATTTTATCATGAAGTTATTTTTTAAAATAAAATTATCTGAAATAATTTTTTATTTGTATTGTTCAGTGTATATATGCATTCACCTTGCCCTAAAATTGCTTTTTTTTTAAAAGAGTTTGTGTTTCTCGGACTCAAGGAAGCGGGTTAACAGTCTAAGACCCAGAGGGAGTGAAAGCTTGCCCCTTGACCAACGATTTATTCCAGGTGGCGTGGTTTTCATTGAATAAGGGTGATGAGCCAGCCTGCATTTGCGAAGAGCAACCAGAGATAGTTGTGCTCACTACCCCAACTAAATTATGATAAGTTTTCCCACAATGTAAAAATATATGAATTCACGCTTTTAAAAAATGTATAAAATATTAGAATGTTAAAAAACTTTTAGTTCTCAGATTTTTGATTCCAACTATTTTAAATAAATTCTATTCGTAACAATATCTTGATAAAAGCTCATAGAAACTCAAAAGCTCATTTTTTTAGTATCGTAGGTGATGTAGGTGATGCAATAGATGATTGGTACAATGAAATACATTTAAAAAAACCCAAAGCCCGTAACAAGTGGACTACTACATACATTAATTTATGCTTCATGAATGACCGAGTTTATACAATTACTAGAAAATCATGTAAAATGTGCATATCGTAATTTATCCCACGAGTCCATTGAATTTTTTTGTCATGACGTAATATCTCGCATGAATGCAAGAATTTATATGATTAATAGAAATTCATGTAAAAAGTGCATATCCTAATGGAAGAAGCTAATGTTGGGACAAACCAGAGGTGATTTGACACATCTAATCCACCCCTTTCTGGCATGACCCCGCTCTCTGGCCCAAATCTATCCCTATTTTTGAGGACCCCACCCTCATCCCCAGCCCTCCCACCATCCACCCTATGCTACTCTCCTCCGCTACCCTCCCACCCTGCGTCACCCTCCTCCCGTCCCCTGCCACCCTCACCTACCCCCGATACTCGACGCCTACAGCATTGAATGCATGTCGAATTCGTAAAGTGCTCGGGAAGGGCAGAACATAGTGTGGTGGGATTTTTCACATTAAAAAACAAGGGTTCGTTCCAAGCGCAGTTACAAAATGATCTGATTATCTTGAATCATTTCATCCCGCAGAGGCATAGACAAGGAGAAAGGTCGTAAGTAGACCCGCAAAGAGAGAGCGGAAGACATGATAGGCACAGACAAAGCCAAAGGTAGCAACATAGTAGGTTCTGGTTCATTCCAAGCACAATTCACGGGCATAGCCAAAGGTAGCAACAAAGTATGTTCTAGGTAAGTGCAAGAACAACAATGATTATACGAGAGACATTAGAAACATATGTATTATGAATTACATCTGCAAAATTTCAACTCTATAGTCCATGAAAGAATAATTAACGAGATGACAATGGACATGAATTCATTAGAATTGAAAAAGAACATGAGGAATTAAGGAATTTATTCAGCAAAGGAATTTCAGCAATTTATCACGATCTATGGCTTGATACTACTTCCTTTAGGGGCTTATTTACCCCATAGATTAGATTGCGACCAATCCATTCCGTGACGTCAATAAAAGCGTACAAAAAAAAATTACCCAAGAATTTTGGGTGCTTAAATTTGTGAGCAGGCTTCTGCCAGACAGTGTTAACGTTATCCAGTTTTGGTAGCAACCCAACTGGAAAATCCCTTCGAGTCAGGGCTACAATTTTTTCTTCACTTTTTCTTTTCTATTCACATTCATTTCATCCCATCTCAGAGCCTCCTCCCAAATTTTCATAAAGCATTGTATTTGATGTCCATAGTGTTATCACTTGAACCCATAATTGATGGACATTTAGGGAAAGTGCCATGTTATTTCACACAATCCTCCTCAGAGTTATCTTTGGGCTAATGCTTGCTAGCTTGAAGGAGGAATATTTAATGATTTTAAACCAAAAATATTCAAGAATACCTTGCAAAAATGCTTTGAATTTTTGAAAGTACTCACATAAATCTCTGAAATATCCATGTTTATTCCCTTAAAACACTCGAAATTGGAAAAACATTAGATTTATATGCAAGAATTATAGAATGTTTGAAAACATTGATAGAATCTTTGCTTGACAAGAATATGATGCACAAATCCAGAAGAACTTGTATAAACATCTATGAAAGTAAAAATGTAATAGATGCCCTGATGCAGGAGCATTAGGCAAAGAGAAAATACATTGTCTTTTATTAAAACTTAGTGGTTTTTAAGTTTTTAGAAGAGCTAGATTTTTATGAATGATTTGAGAGGGTTTTATGTATTTTTAATTAAATATTGTAAATAATTCTCAAATGTTTGAGAATATGAGAGAAATTGGTCAGTTGAGGATGTAAATGGATGAGAGATTTTTATAAATATTAATTTAGAAATTAGTTTCATTAATTATGGGTGAGAGAGGATCCTTAGGGATTCAAGAGTGATTTTAGGATTTTTTTGAGAAGTTGAAGGGATTGAGCTTAAATTAGATCATTGTAAAATTGTATAAATTGTCAAGCCTCAAAGGCATTGGAAAGAGAAAGAGAGTGAGAGTGGAGGTTGATTAGAGTAGAAGTAGGATTTTTCTTGTAAGCCTACGGGAAATTGTAAAGGGCCAATGATTGGAAATCAGGCCAAGGAAGGAGATTTTATGTAAGTATTGTGTGTATTAATACATAATTTGATTTCTGAAGTCTATGCCATTATTGAGTCTATGTAGAATTGATTGAGTAATTTAGAATCAAAATGAATCGATTCTAATAGAGGGAGAATTATGTTTAAGACATTGAGTGAATCACGTGTTTATGGTATAAAAAGGGGTTTTGAATCCTTTTGAATTTTTGAATTATATGGTTCTGTTATGAATTGAATGCAATCGAATGACTCTACTTCTGTATAATTTGATTGCAAGAAGGTTCGTTTTACTTGGCTGGATTAATATTTCATAGTTCTGTTATCAAATATATGAAGTCCAGGTCAATTTTGGAACGAAACAGAATTTTATTGAAGTCCGACTTCAATACAGTCGGGACTGAAATTTTGAGATCGAGCATGTTTGAATTTTAAGTTGAGATGTTGTTGTGAATTGGCATTGGATTGAGCAGATTTGTAGCATCAAGTAAAGCGGAGATAGATAAGACTGGAAGGTTGGTTTCGTGTTTAAACCCATTGTATAAGTGTTCTGGTTAGATTGGCAATAATCAATGTGATTCTGGTTTTGAAAGTTACCAATGAAGAATTTATGATATTGCTGAAACACAATCTTCATCATAGAGAGAAGTTTGTTTGAAAGGAAGAAATTCGTTTTGATATTGCTGAAACACAATCTTAAGCATAGAGAGAAGTATGTTTGAAAGGAAGAAATTCGTTTTGATATTGATGAAACACAATCTTCAGCACAGAGAGAAAGTGATGAATTTCTGGGTGAATCGAATTAAAGTCTCTGTGATTCGACTTCAAAGAAATCAGAAATTTGAGCTTTGAAGAAGCATTTTTACAGCCAATAAATGCAGAGCTCTGGCATATTAAAGAAATTGCAGTTCTATCAGTTCAGTGTTGTGACAGGTAATCGATGATGTTGAGGTCTTGTTTGCAGCGTTTTGAAATAACACAATTTCCAGTGAAAGTTCTGAAAAGTGAAGGATGCTAAACGCAAGACTGGGTTGAGTCTGGTCGAAGATTCAAACCGAGAGCAGAGTCGATAAACTGTGATAGAGTATTAGCGCAGAGGAGATATCAATCGAAGGATCAATTCGATTACAAAATGGAAGATGTTGCAGCATGGTAAATTGTCGGAGAAATGTGGATTGGAAGTTCAGCCAATTTCAGAAATGCACGCTGCTGGTATGAGCCAGTGCTTAACATTTGTATGGTGGCCCAGTTAAGTTTTGATTAAATAATAATTGAATAAGCGTGATTCAATTTAGAGCAGATTTGGTCGCTGGTGCTATTCTTCAAGGTAAGAGTAATCTATTCAAAGATTAATTTTTGAGCTTCCGCAAAAGTTTATGAAATTGCAAGAAAGTGGACTTTCTTGACATGAAACAGGAATTGCATTTTTATATGCATGGTATTGGGAAAGATTCTGGGTATTGTAGGGTTTGCCCTGCATCAAGTGGTATCAGAGCAGGAAGGTTTTGTTGAAATTGAAGATATTTGTTTTTCTGAATGAGAGCAGGAAGGTTCTGTTGAGAACTGAAGTGTGTTTTATTTAAATGTGTGATGAAGACTGAAAGGAAGATCAGATTCTAAATCTGATATGCAAAGGTGCACAATTGCAGTGAACAGGATTTCAGAAATAAATGGAGGACAAGATCATGTAGGATCTTAAAGGTGAGATAATTTTCTGATTTGAAATTTGTGATTAAGGTTTATGGTTGCAGACAAAATGATGGCAGTGAACCTCACATTCAGCTAAAGGCTAGATAGGGAGGAGAATTGCAGTGTTCTGAAGAGAAGGTGAGTTGAAGACATAGCCTAGAGAGAGCAGAAGAGAGTGCTCAAGAGGTTCCAGAGGCAGTGAACTAGTACTTACCAAAAAAATTGGGTCCAGTGAAGTGGATTGGTGAGGTAAGTGGCAGTAGGAGAGCTTGTTGTTGTAGAGGCTAGTGAAACTCATGGTGAGTGAGAAACTCATGGAGAAGATGATCATGGAGGATCAGAGAAGAGGTTCAGAGGAATGCCATAGAGGTGAGATGACTGATAAAGTCAGAGAAAGAGAGATTTCAGTAATGAAGGTACAATTGCAGGTACTACAAGAATGGTTGCAAGAGCAGGAAAACCAGAAAGGAGGATGGATATTTCCACTGAAGGGAAAGAAAGTGATTTGGAAACCATTGCAGATGAGGTTGAGGAAAAGTGTGATTGCCTTATTGAAGGAGGAACTTAGAATTCTTGAGCCAGAGATGGAATTTGAAGATTCCACACACAGATCTGTTCAAAGGGAAGTGCTGGGAAAAGCAGTCAAGACTGGAAAGTCTTGCAGTTTTAAAACTAATAAGTTGTGTATGTTTGCAGGTACAATACAGGGAGATGAGCAAGCTTTAAAGTTTGTTAAAGAGCAGGGGAGAGAATGGAATCTAAATTCTGTTCAGATCAATGCTGAGATAGCAAGATCTCAGGAGGAAATGAAGATAAAGGAGTCTAATCAGAATATTGGTGTAGAGAGAGAAGGACCAGCTGATGATTGGTCAAGAACCGGTGAAGGTATAGAAAATTGTGTGAAGTTTCCAAGTTCCACTCCTAATGATATTGTTGAATTGTATAGGAAACTAGATCTTCAGAGAAGAGAATTGGAGAGGTAGAGAACTTACACACAGGATAATTTGATGAAGAAGCAAGACAAGAAAGTTTTCAAGAATGACAGTCATGAAGCAGAGGATGGGAAGAAAGAGAGACTAGCTGACAGTCTCATGGTGAATGCAAATCAGCATACCGATGTGCTGACAAAGGAGTTGGAAAGGAACTCAGAGCAACTAGAGAAAGCTGAGGAGAAAGCCAGTAAAGATTTTCTGAGTGTTGAAGAAGACTTGGAGCTATAGAGGGAAAATTTGGTGACTGAATCAACAAGTGAGACCATTGGGTCTTGTGATTTTGACGCTGACAATTTGATTGTGTATACAGGTGATGCAGAAGACTGTCCATCATTTGGAATTGTCTTGGAAGAAGAAGAACTGTTGCAGAAAGAAGATGAGATAGTCATGTCTCATAAGCAGAGGCTTGTTACCATGGGTGACAAGGAAGAGTTGGCTTGTATGTATAGTCAAGAGAAGACTATGGGGCAAAATTTTGGAACTGCTACAGTGATAGAGGATGAGGCTACAGTGTTTAAAGAACTTGATTTGATTGCGAGAATCAATCAAGATGATGATGGACAGTTACTGAAGATTGTCGAAGGGGAAGACGAAGGTTATGTTGGAACTAATTTGCAGCATGTTAATGAAATGCTTGAGAAGAAATGGCTGCAATTTTTGCTGGAGACATTTGAACCAAGGAAAGGAGCTGCAGGCATTGAAGTAAATTTGCTTGAAGTTGAGAAAGGAGCAGATACTAGTTTGTTAAAATTGATTTTACTTACTAGTATACAAATAGAGATAAATGGATATGTTACTGCGGGAAGAGAATTAAGTGATAATTTGTTTTCTGAAGATAAATTTGCAGGTGATGAGCCAAAGAATGTTGCGGAGGGACAGAAAGTTTGGGAGGCAGCAACATGTGGGATGAAATCTACAGGAGTAAAACCAATGTTAGCACCATGTGGGGTAGCATCTGCAGGAGTAAAACCAATGTTAGCAACAATCGGGGTGGTAACAACTGAGGCAACATTGACAGCAACAACATCAATGTTGGCAGCAAGAAGAGCAGTAACAGCAGAAGCAGCTACAACAGCTGAATTGACAGAAATTGGGGACAACAGCAGTAAGCTGGACATAGAGATTGAAAGCATCAGAAGACTGATGATGAAGGTGTCTCAAAAGCAGCAGGCAACAGCAAGAAAGAGGAGGAATTTCAGCAAGGGAAAGACAAAAGCAGAGTATGAAAGCATAGCTGGAGGTAGGATGTAGAACAAGATATGGAAACTTGGAGGAAAGAAGCAAGCGACAGCATATGATGACTTGCAGAACAAAGTGTGGGATCCAGGAAGACAAGGACAAAGACTTGAAACGCATGATCAGGAGATCATGATCATTTTCAACCTTGCGAGTTTGATGCAGGAGCATTAGGCAAAGAGAAAATACATTGTATTTTATTAAAACTTAGGGGTTTTTAAGTTTTTAGAAGAGCTAGATTTTTATGAATGATTTGAGTGGGTTTTATGTATTTTTAATTAAATATTGTAAATAATTCTCAAATGTTTGAGAATATGAGAGAAATTGGTCAGTTGAGGATGTAAAGGGATGAGAGATTTTTCTAAATATTAATTTAGAAATAAGTTTCATTAATTATGGGTGAGAGAGGATCCTTAGGGATTCAAGAGTGATTTTAGGATTTTGTTGAGAAGTTGAAGGGATTGAGCTTAAATTAGATCATTGTAAAATTGTATAAATTGTCAAGCCTCAAAGGCATTGGAAAGAGAAAGAGAGTGAGAGTGGAGGTTGATTAGAGTAGAAGTAGGCTTTTGCTTGTAAGCCTACGTGCAATTGTAAAGGGCCAATGATTGGAAATCAGGCCAAGGAAGGAGATTTTATGTAAGTATTGTGTGTATTAATACAAAATTTGATTTCTGAAGTTTATGCCATTACCGAGTCTGTGTAGAATTGATTGAGTAATTTAGAATCAAAATGAATCGATTCTGATAGAGGGAGAATTCTGTTTAAGACATTGAGTGAATCACGTGTTTATGGTATAAAAAGGGGTTTTGAATCCTTTTGAATTGTTGAGTTATATGGTTCTGTTTTGAATTGAATGCAATCGAATGTCTCTACTTCTGTATAATTTGATTGCAAGAAGGTTCATTTTACTTGGCTGGATTAATATTTCATAGTTCTGTTATCAAATATATGAAGTCCAGGTCGATTTTGGAACGAAACAAAAGTTTATTGAAGTCCGACTTCAATACAGCTGGGACTGAACTTTTGAGATCGAGCATGTTTGAATTTTAAGTTAAGATGTTGTTGTGAATTGGCATCTGATTGAGCAGATCCGTAGCATCAAGTAAAGCGGAGATAGACAAGACTGGAAGGTTGGTTTCGTGTTTAAACCCATTGTATAAGTGTTCTGGTTAGATTGGCAAGAATCAATGTGATTCTGGTTTTGAAAGTTACCAATGAAGAATTTATGATATTGTTGAAACACAATCTTCAGCAGAGAGAGAAGTATGTTTGAAAGGAAGCAATTCGTTTTGATATTGCTGAAACAAAATCTTCAGCATAGAGAGAAGTATGTTTGAAAGGAAGCAATTCGTTTTGATATTGCTGAAACACAATCTTCAGCACATAGAGAAAGCGATGAATTTCTGGGTGAATCGAATTAAAGCCTGTGTGATTCGACTTCAAAGAAATCAGAAATTTGAGCCTTGAAGAAGCAGTTTTACAGCCAATAAACACAGAGCTCTTGCATATTAAAGAAATTGCAGTTCTATCAGTTCAGTGTTGTGACAGGTAATCGATGATGTTGAGGTCCTGTTTGCAGCATTTTGAAATAACGCAATTTGCAGTGAAAGTTTTGAAAAGTGAAGGATGATAAACATAAGACTGGGTTGATTTTGGTTGAAGATTCAAACCGAGAGCAGAGTCGATAGACTGTGATAGATGACTGTAGAATGGACGATGTTGCAGCATGGTAAATTGCCAGAGAAATGTGGATTGGAAGTTCAACCGATTTCAGAAATGCACGCTGCTGGTATGAGCCAGCGCTTAACATTTGTATGGTGGCCCAGTTAAGTTTTGATTAAATAAGAATTGAATAAGCGTGATTCAATTTAGAGCAGATTTGGTCGTTGGTGCTATTCTTCAAGGTAAGAGTAATCTATTCAAAGATTAATTTTTGAGCTTCCGCAAAAGTTTATGAAATTGCAAGAAAGTGGAATTTCTTGACATGAAATAGGAATTGCATTTTTATATGCCTGGTATTGGGAAAGATTCTGGGTATTGCAGGGTTTTCCCTACATCATGCCCCCAATTGATGATGTCTGCATTGGTCCACATAAATCTGAATGGATAATATCCAAAGGTGCCTTTTCCCTTATTGAATTTCTTGTTATAAATGATTCTCTATGTTTTTTTCCCAAGATGCATCCTTCACATAGCCTGTTCGGTTTTTCTATGAGTGGTAATCCCTTCACAATGCATTTCCTATGCAACAAATTCAAACCTCCAAAATTGAGATGGCCAAATCTCAAATGCCACAACCATTTCTCATATTTAATTTCTGCTTGAAGTTTTTCTTTAGTGACAGCTACTACATTTCTTTCATCATATTGTGAGTTCATTAATAGTTGTTCTTGAGCACCTTCTTCCTTCAAATCCGATTTTAGCTTTAGGGGAAAAGTTCTATTTTTTTTCATATGAGCTTTTGCAATCAATTGTCTCCTTGGAGACTTAGCACACATCACTTTTGAAATAAAACTGTAGACCTTTTGCATGAGTTGCTCGATGCTTATGAGATTATGTTTCAAACCAAGGACAAAGTAAACAGCTGAAATTTACTTCTTCTCTCCCTTCTTTGTTAAAATGTTCACTCTTCCTTTTCGAGTGATAGAGAATTTTCTATGAGCTCCTAATGTCACTTCAAATTTTACACTTTCATCTAGTTTAGAAAATATCTCTATGTTCCCAGTCATGTGGTTGCTACACCCTGAATCTAGAAACCATACACCCCCTTGTCTTTCTTGTGCTACATTACAAACTAAAAACATACTATCATGGTTCTAATTTTCCTTTGTGAAATTTTCACTTGGTTTGTTACTTATGTCATATTGCATCTTTCTACATTCATTTGCATAATTACCATACTTCTTACAATAATGACATTGAACTTGATTTTTATCATACCTTTGACCTTGTGCTTGACTTTGGCTTGATCCTGGATTTTGATTTTGATTGTTTCCCCTTACACTTCAACTTGAAGGGGCTGCTTCATTGTTCGGAAAAAATACGCGAGGGAGGTGAATCGAGTATTTAGTGTTGACGAGAAAAAACTTTTTAACTTTTTCTAGCTTTTAAACCCATACGCTACTTTAATGAACACAACTCGCGTATACACGCAAATCGCCTTAAGTAAACTTGCGTATGCTCGCAGATCTAAATATGCATTTAATTCTTAACTTAGATCATTGCATCATTCATTCATCGGATGTTTAGTATGCGATAAATAGGTGCGGTAAGAACAAAATAAATCACCACACATAAGCAACACACATGAACACCGGGATTTAAGGTGGAAACCCAATTCGGGAGAAAACCACACTGCTCGTTGTCTTAGTCTTCAATATTTATTATATAAAGAAAAATTCTTACAATCATGTAATGGAACAGGGACTCATACCGGAAACGCGGGCACCCACCTGCAGAGAGGCTACAACCTTTTCTCGTTTACCGACCTCTCCTGGAAGGGAGCTACAACCCCCACTGCTCTCGTTTACTAGCCTCTCTTGGAAGGGAGCTACTACCGCTCTCATTTACGGCCTACCACCGGAAGGGAGCTACTACCCTCTCACCGAAGGCTTCGACCCTCGGCACCACTACAGACTACGTTTCATCAATTTTCAAGTCGGGTCAAACAACTTCAACACAACCCTTCACTTATAAAAAAATATACTTCGCCCAATACTTCAAACGGAACAGTGAAACCATCGTAACTGAATATCGGAGATAACTCGGACTTTCGTAATGGATATGCGAAACACATTCAACCTTGAGCAATCATTAGTTCGGATACCATACACATTATTATTCAATCGGACCGCGTATACACGCGCTTTTTCATGAAACGAACCCGCGTATACATCTTTGCATTTTTCGGGAAAAACCCTAACTTCCCATACGTGCTTTTTATTTCATCGGTTCCGCGTATACACACGCTTTTCATGAAACGAACCCTACGTATAGATCTATAAAAGATTAACTTTGCGCAGACGGATCAGATCTATGAACTTACCTAGATTTTTCAATTTCTTCATCAGATTTGTGCCGAGTCTTCATCACTTCTTTTCGGATCATCCTAGAGATTCATCATTTTCTAGATCTAGAGATCTTGAACCTTCATCATATTCATAGGTGCATCATAGATTCGGATCAATTAAGAACAGAGTTCAACCATGCTCGATATACTTCGCAGTTAAGTATTCATTAAAGCCCGGACACTTGCACACCCTTGCACTATGATTTCCTTCCCATTAAATAGAATTAGCCTTTTTTCAATACCATGAGTCAAAACCACACCACTTCAGATGGTATTCCCCTGGATGAGATCAAATAGATAATCTAGCGCTCAATAAAATGGGTCAATACCATGGTAATGCCCTCTGGTTTTTATAAAAAAATAGAGCGCAAAATTGGCATACGCAACTTGGCACGTACTTTTCCGTGTGCATACGCTACTTCACCTTAACAAACCCGCGTATGCTTTGTAGCATAACTTATTTATCATTCTTCCGGCACTTTCTCGAATTCCTTTCTTCTACTACTTCGAAGCTGATCCGTAGATACATCAGATTTACATTATTATCAATTCGGTTTTCCATCAAGAACAACTTCATTAAGCGAGGTTCCATCAAAGTCAACACATTATATCACATTGCCAACAATCTCCCCTTTAACTCATCAAGTAGGTTGTCATCAACTTTATCAAGTTAGGTTGCCATCAAGGACAACACTCTGCATCATATTTCCAACAATCTTATTTCATCAAGTAGGTTACCATCAATTTCATCAAGTAGGTTGCCATCGAGGACAACATATGCCAATAATATCCCCCTTTGGACTTGATGGCAACCATGAGGGTGTTTGATCATCACAACAAATAGACACATTGAATATAACCATTATGAAAACACCATGATGCTCTCCCCTTATTCAAACACCATGTTACTCTCTCCCCTTTGACATCAAGGGCAAAGGGCATATGAAAAACACAACAAGGTTTTTTCTCCTCATGTAGAAAGAAGAGCTCGTAGATCCGATGTGCATCGAAGTTACCTTGCTCCCCCCGAGTTTATGTCTGAATCTTCAAACATATTATTCAATGAAGTACATGACTCTATGACCTTTCCTATCACCAAGGACTCATACTTACAGAAAGATCCAACCAAGTGGATTTACACATTTTGACTCAACTACCCAACCAAGTGGGTTTACAAATTTGAACAAGTCTTTTACATGACTAAATATTACAATTTACATCATAGGTCACAACGTTTTCATCAAATTACACATGAATTTTTTTATAACCAATATCAAAAAAGACCTCAAGAGAGATCAAAATTCGTGAATCATCATAATGCCAACAATGCATTACATTCAGCAAGGCTAATGCTCCCCACAAACCGTGCATCAATGCATTCATATGACCAAAATTCCTCCTTAGCTTGTGCAACAACTATCGGAGATACCAAACAAACCACTCGACATTGTGTTGAAGAATGCCGACCCCAAGTAAAAATTGTCGACAACTAACCATACGCGGTTTTCTTTGTATAAACTCGCATATATACGTGATCGTATTTCAGAAACCCGCGTATCCAATTTAATCTTCGAATTTAAGAAGTTCTGATTTTCTGCATGGCGAGAGACTACTCCCGACCTTATGTCCGAGATATTTGAATGCTTCCCTAGGCATAGGTTTGGTCGAGTATATCAACAATTTGTTCTTTGGAGGCAACATACTCCAACTTCACCTTTTTGTTCAAGCACTTGTTCACGTAAGAAGTGAACAAGTGCATAACAGATTCTTTGAGATACGATGGCACTTGTATTATCACACATAATGGAGACGGGGAGGTGAACATTTTATTTGAAAGTCTTGTAAGGTTTTCATCATCCAAAGAAGTTGAGTGCAACATGATGCGGCAACCACATATTCTGCTATTTGCCCGTAGATAAGGCAATAGAGTTTTGCTTCTTGCTTTGAACAGGGATACTCAGTGGGGCCCCATATAGAATGCACCACCACTAGTGCTTTTTCGATCATCAATATTTCCAGCACAATTCGCATCGGTGTAAGAATGAAGAGTAAGATCAACATTCTTTAGATACCATAGTCCAAAGTCTTGAGTTCCTTGTAGATATTTGAATATTCTTTTGACGGCATCGAAGGTGAGATTCTTTTGGATTAGCTTGGAATCGTCCAACAATCCCAATGCATGCATAATGTTTGGTCTAGTCCCGATGAGATAAAGTAGACTTCCTATCATAGATCTCGTATTACGGTTGATTCACGGTGGGAGAATCATCATGAGAAGCCGAGATTACATCCGGTTATCATTGGTGTACTTACGGGTGTTTGCACTCTTCCATGCCATACTTCTTCGGAATTTGCTTAAGGTATTTTTCCCTGTGATAAGAATATGCCATCTCGTAGTTTGATGCACTTGTAAGCCAAGAAAGAATGTTAGTTCCCCAAGTAAAGACATTTCAAATTCTTGCGCATAACGAAGCAAATTTCGACTCATAGATTCTTCATTACTTCCAAAAATGATATCATCAACATATACAACCACAATCAATGGTTTTTCATTTTCAATTTTTTATGTACAAGTTGCTATCGAGCGAGATCCATTTGCAAATCCTTGTTGATGAAGATATTTGTCAAGACGATAATACCATGCCCTTGGAGCTTGTTTGAGACCATATAGAGCCTTTTTAAGTCTACAAACAATATTTTCATCATTTCCCAAAATGAAGCCTTCGAGTTGTTCTATATAAACTTCTTCTTCTAGATCACCATTGAGAAATGCGGATTTAACATCCATTTGATAAACTTTGATTTGTTGAAAACTTGAAAAAGCAAGAAACATTCTTATGGCTTCAAGTCTAGCTACGGGGAGCAAAAGTTTCTTCAAAGTCTATACCTTCTTGTTGAGTATACCCCTTGCAAACAAGTCTAGCTTTATTTCTTACAACATCCCCATTCTCATTTCACTTGTTTTTTGAATATCCATTTAGTTCCAATGACCTTTTTGTTATGAGGTCTTGGCACTAATTCCCAAGTGTGATTCTTTTCAATTTGATCAAGCTCTTCATTCATGGCTTGAACCCAACATGCATCTTTGCTAGCTTGATTGACATTGTGTGGTTCAATAGTGGATAGAAATTCCGGATAGCTAGAAGATCCCACAAGAGTCCTTCTTGTTTGTACACCCGATCCCTTATCTCCCAAAATTTGAGATTCTGGATGATTCTTTTGAACATATCTCGGATGGAGCTTTTTCGGATAAATCATCTTCAGAGTTCTTCATTGGGTTCCATCGTCTATATCATTGCTATTTTATGTAAAAGGACATAATTCACCATCGTCTTCATTTGTTGTTTGTTTTTCTTCTTTTGGGGCTACAGGGGAGACTCATCAATAACAACATCAATACATTCAACAATCTTCCGAAGTATTTTATTGTAACATTTATAAGCTCTACTCTTAGAGGAGTAACCAAGAAGTATTCCTTCATCTACTCTAGGTTCAAAATTGCCAAGTTTTTCATCATTATTTTTTGATAAAGCATTTACTTCCAAAAACTCTAAAAATGCTTCACGGAGGGAGAATTACCATACCGGATTTCATATGGAGTTTTGTCACTATTTACACGAACATGTTCCTTGTTGAGAATGTTTACTGCTGTATGTGCCGCTTCTCCCCAAAAGGTGTCGGGTGTTCTAGAATCATCAAGCATAGCTCTAGCCATTTGTTGAACTGTTCTATTCATTCTTTCTACTACGCCATTTTGTTGTGGAGTGCCACTACGTAGAACTGTCTTTTTATGCCATGTTGTTCACAAAATTCAAGGAATTCATCCGAAGTATATTCTCCTCCTCGATCAGATCTAAGACATTTGAGTTTTAGATCTAATTAATTTTCAACCCTGAGCCTTGAAGATTTGAAATTTCTCAAATGCTTCATCTTTGTGTTTAAGCAACCCAATCCAACACATTCTAGAGAAATCATAAATAAATAAGATATAGTATTGTTCACCACGAGGTGACTTTTTTCCCTCATAGGTCCACATATGTCGGTATGAATGAGTTCAAGAGGCCTACTTGATGATCCTTCCTTGGCATTAAATTTCACTCCGGTCCGCTTGCCGAATTGGCAAGATTTGCATATGATACTTTCGGGTAGAGTAATATTGGGAAGACCACTGTAACGACATTAAGTTTGTTTGATTTGTTGATTTGAGAGAAGCTTAGATGCCCCAACCTTCTATGCCATAGCCAATTTTCTAAATACTTACTCAAGTAACATTGTTCTTTGCGGTTCTTCAATACATACGGGTTGCTTGGAGCTCTTTTTCCTTTTTATAATTGTTTTACCTGTATCAAGATCACGAACCACACATTCTTTTGAACTAAAGACAACTTCTGTTCCTTGATCACACATTTGACTTACACTTAACGAGGTTATGCCTTAAACCATTCACATACATGACATCATTAGCCTTCACCTTTTCTTTTTAGAAACACGAGACCCTTTTCCTTTAATAACGAGCAGGGAGTATCATTTCCAAATGTAACTTTCTTTTCCTTTTCTAGAGCACTATATGCAAGAAGTTTGTTTTTTTTCAATTCGTCATGTGTCTTGAGCATCCACTATCAATGTACCATTGATTTTCTTCCACCTTTTGCAAATAACGCTATGCCACAATTTTCAACTTTGTAATTCCTTCTTTTTTTCCATACTTGGAACTTGAAGGAAAATGCTCTTTTGATCTGAACTTTGCTCCTCGCATTCGGATTCTTCATGCCCAAAGTTATTGCAATAAGCACATTCAACTTCATTTAGAAGAGGAGAAAAGTTGTCATAGGTATTCTTCTCAAATTCAATCCTTTTCTTTCTTTCTTCTCTAGTCATAATGGTTTTATATGCAACACATTGAACAACTTTATGACCAAAATTGTGACATGAGAAACATTGTCCATTGAAGAAGAAATTTCTACGATCATGAAATCTTCTACTTGGATTTACTGTTGATTGGTGTTTCTATGAGAGATATTCCTGTTAGTATTCTTTGAATTGAGATGATCATGCTTTTACCCGTAATGATTCTTTATTCCCTTGCTGAGTGAGCGCACTGTAAACCGTTCGATAGCTACTTTTAGATAATTTGGTGTTGAAACTTGAGAAGACTCTCCAGGTATATCCAAGACCTGTCTTTATAAGAGGAGAACGTTGTACCTTGATAATCTCATCTAAGGTTTCGGATCCTTTAGCAAATCTAAGATTCGCAGTCTTTACTTTCTCAAAATATTTTCTTAGACTTACCACTTCACATTCTAATTTCTCAATGTGTTTCTTTGCTCCTTCAACCTCGCTTTTCGAGTCTCTATGGTTATTTTCCTTTCTTCTAAGAGTATTTTACTTTCTTCTAAGTGTATTTTGAGTTGATTGTTTTCTTCAAGAAAGTCATTGTCCTCTAGAGCATCCACAAAAGTATCATTTTCCTCTCTAGATTCAAATGCCATGAGAAGTCTAAGATCTTGTTCACATTCTTCCTCACTATCGATAACCCATCATTGTCTTCATGAGTATAGTAACTTTTTTCTAGTGTTAAACCGATTCTTATTCCTTCTTGCTACTTCCTTCCCTTTTGCGAGCGTTTTCTTTATGAGGACACTTAGCAAAGCATAATGACCAATTCTTCCACACTCAAAACATTTGAAAGGAAGCTTACCTCTGAATCCGTCCTATGCCAAGTTGAAGTTTCTTTACAAAATTTTCCTCATCTTCTTCTGAGATATATCCTAATCCTTCGCTTCTTGTACTTCTTTCCCTTTAGTATAAGCTGCGAAGACAACCTCTTTGACTTCGGATGGTCCTCCTCTTCTCATTTCATATGCGAGTTAGTATGCCATGAAGTTGTACCACAGAGTAAGATTTTAAAGATCCTGTTCTTCTTCAAGAGCGAGAAACTTTTGACTCAAATTTTCTGTCGTTAGCGATCTTAAAATTTTCTCAACCAAAGTAGATTCGGTTATTGTTTCTCCCCGGATTTCTCATACGATTTACAACATCATCAACACGTAAAAAGAAACTGGCAATACTCTCATCACTATGCATCTTTAAATTTTCATATTCAATTCGAGAGTTTGGAGTTTTGCACTTTTTTACCTTTGCACCACCTTCATAACTTAGAATGATTTTGTCCCACATTTCCTTTTCACATGTATTTAGTTTGCATAACTTTGACAAATCCAGATTCGATCGGACTTCCCGTTATAGCATTGACCGCCTTTGCATTTGATTCATAATTCTTCTTTTTCGATCTGAATTCTGTTGGTATTGTAGTCTGGATATTGATATCCTTGTTGAAAAATGGCCCATACATCTGCTCCCATAGACCCGAAAGATAGGATCTCATCCTTGTTTTCCGAGAAGATTAAATTGCTTCCATTAAAGAGTGGAGGCTTGACAGATGTTGTTCCATATTGATTTCTCATCTTGCTTGATCTTCCTTCTAGTGGCTAAGCTTTTTTCGAAGGACTCGCTCCGATACTAATTGTTGGGAAAAATGCGAGAGGGGGGGTGAATCGTATTTAGTGCTCACTAAATTTTTTTTTAACTTTTTCTAGCTTTTAAACCCATACGCTACTTTAATGAACACAACTCGTGTATACACGCGGATCGCCTTAAGTAAACTCGCGTATGCTCAAAGATCTAAATATGCATTTAATTCTTAACTTAGATCATTGCATCATTCATTCATCAGATGTTTAGTAAGCAGTAAACAGGTGCAATAAGAACGTAATAAATCACCACATATAAGCAACACACATGAACACCAGGATTTATGGTGGAAACCCAATTCGGAAGAAAACCACCTAGCCGTGCCATCACGCTCTTCAATATTTATTATATAAAAGAAAACTTCTTACAATCATGTACTGGCGCGGACTCATACCGACACGTAGGCACCCACTCGTGAGAAGGCTACAACCTTTTCTTGTTTACCAGCCTCTCCCCCGGAAGGGAGCTACAACCCCCTCGCTCTCGTTTACCTCCCGGAAGGGAGCTACTACCCCCCGCTCTCATTTACCGACTACCATTGGAAGGGAGCTACTACCCCCCTCACTCGAAGGCTTCGACCCTCGGCACCACTCTGTAGACCACGTTTCATCGATTTTCAAGCTGGGGTCAAACAACTTCAACACAACCCTTCACTTATCAACAAATATACTTCGCCCAATGCTTCAAACAGAACAATGAAACCACTTTAGTAACAGAATATCATAGATAACTCGGGAGTCGAGAATGGATATGCGGAAACACATTCAACCTTGAGCAATCATTAGTTTAGATACCATACGCGCTTTTATTCAATCAAACTCAGCGTATACACGTGCTTTACATGAAACGAACCCGCGTATACATTTGTGCATTTTTCGAGAAAACCCTAACTTCCCATACGCGCTTTTATTTCATCGGGTTCCGCGTATACACACGCTTTTAATGAAACGAACACAGCAGTATAAATCTATAAAAGATAAACTTTATGCGAATAGATCGGATCTATGAACTTACCCGGATTTTTCAATTTCTTCATTAGATTTGTGCAGGTCTTCATCACTTCTTTTCGGATCATCCTAGAGATTCATCATTTCTAGATCTAGAGATATTGAACCTTCATCATATTCATAGGTGCATCATAGATTCGGATCAATTAAGAACGAAGTTCAACCATGCGGATATACTTGAGTGAAGTATTCATTAAATCCCGGACACTTGCACACCCTTGCACTATGATTTCCTTCTCCTTAAATAGAATTAGCCTTTGTCATGATAACATGAGTCAAAACCACACCACTTCGATGGTATTCCCGGACGGGATCAAATAGATAATCCGACACTCAATACAATGGGTCAATACCATGGTAATGCCCTCTGGTTTTATAAAAATAGAGCGAAAATTGGCATACGCGACTTGGCACGTACTTTTTCCGCATGCATAAGCTACTTCAACTTAACAAACCCATGTATGTTTTGTATCATAACTTATTTATCATTATTCTGGAACTTTACGAGATTCCTTTCTTCTCGCTACTTCTAAAGCGATCTATAGATACATCGATTTACATTATTATCAATTCTGCTTTCCATTAAGAACAACTTCATTAAGCGAAGTTCCATCAAAGTCAACACATTATATCACATTGCCAATAATCTCCCCTTTAACTCATCAAGAAGGTTGTCATCAACTTTATCAAGTTAGGTTGCCATCAAGGACAACACTCTGCATCATATTTCCAACAATATTATTTCATCAAGTAGGTTACCATCAACTTCATCAAGTAGGTTTCCATCAAGGACAACATATGCCAACACTTCCACCCTATGTGTGGGCTTCTACCTCTTCCTCTATAATTTTTTCTTCCTCAACATCTACCTTAACCAAATGAAACTTGTGCCTTGAAAGCATGATCCAATGAGGAGTGCATTCCTCTGTTCAATCTGTGTTCATGAGAAATCAGTGATGTATGAAGCTCATCCACTGAAAATTGTGAGAGATCCTTTGTCGCTTCTATTGCCACAACAATGACATCAAATCTTGCTCGCGAAATTTTTAAAAATTTCTCAACTATTATCCTTTCCTCAAGTGTCTCACCATGAGAAATGATTTGAGTAATCAACCCAATTACATGTTTAAATAATGAGTCTACATTCTCAGACTCTTTCATACACATTTTCTCAAAATCTCTTCTCAACATTTGTAGTTTTGTTCTCTTCACCTTTGACATGCCTTGGTAGATTGTCTAGAGGGTATTCCATGCTTGCTTTCTACAACCTTTGGGAAAATACTTTCATGCATTTCCTGAAAAATATAGAAGATGGGTTTTCAGTCCTTGTTGTTGTTATCCCTAAACAAATATCTTTATGCTTGTGTCAAAGCATTGTATGCTTGCATTTTCTAGTTCTTGGAAGCCATTCTCCACCAATTCCCAAATGTATTGTAGAGCCTTCATTTTTATAGCCCAACAATCGTAATTTTTTCCATTAAATTGTCATATTTGTGGATTAGTCAAGCTTGTGCTTGTTGCTGTCATTTTCACTGTGTAAAAAAAAAAATTCTCACTGCTAGTGAATACCCTCCTCAAAAAAATTCAGAACACCTTTTAACTCCTCAGTAAAAACACATACCATGTTAAAAACCCACTCTAATACCATATTAAAAAAATTAAGACATGGGAATTTATTTTCCGCAACACAGAGAGTTAACACAGAGCTGCAGAGAGGTCTTAAACAAGACAACATAGTTGCGGAAATTAAATCTTAAGGGAGTGTATTTTAATACAGAGTGGCTGAGATTAAAATTGCAACTATAGTGGAGAAAATAAACTTCAAACAAATTCACTCACGGTGAAACATATTAAAACATAGTAGTTGGGGTAAAAACAATACGTTATATTATAATTTCAAAAACAATAGAAGGAATTCATATGGATATTGATACTCCTTCACCAGTAAAACAACTTTTATTACTGAGATTTACATTGACCATGTGTTTTCAAGTAACACATAGTAAAACCCTGTAAATGTTGTTTTCACATGTCCACCAAAATTAGCTCCAAGTTTTCTGCCTTTTCCTTTTGAGACTTACATCCACGACAATTCATTCAACATGTTATTTCTTTTTAATTCAAAACATATATATCTAATAAATTAATACATGAGAGACAAAATTTAATACACAGGATGGAAAACCATAATTTTCTAAACTTGCAGAGGTTGTGTGAAGTAAATAACACTCTTGAACTGTACACTTTTACTAACCATGCATTAAATTTCTATTTGACTTTTAATTATTTAATCTGTTGAGGAATGGGTAACTGTTCTCATGTTCATAAATTCATTTACTAATTTGTTGCGGAATGAGTAACTGTTCTCATGTTCATAAATTCATTTACTCGATGTTCTTATGTGTAGAATCAATCCGCAACATGCAAAACATTTACTCAAATATGACTTTTGTCACAAAATTAAACATTTGTATCTAGTTTTCATCCATCTCGTGAACAAGGGTGGTGACTTATTCTGGAGCATAGTTTGTTTTGAAGAGAAGTTGGGCACGCGGGGAAAATAAATGTTAGAATTAATGGATACTTAGTTGTTTGGATAGGATTGAGACTCTAAGACTAGGTCTAAATTCCTGCTATCTAGGGAGTGGTTGAAACCACCACGTTAGTGTGAAAGCCTATATGTATGAGGCTCTTCTGACTGAATAGTCAGTGCATTGTGTGGAGTGCTTGGGAACTCTCTAGGTATCTCACCTGGAGAGCCATTTAATTAATAGAATATTATATTTTAACATGGTATTAGAGTTGCAGGGTTGAATCAAAGCCAAAGTGTTTTTTATCCTGTGAGAATCTAGGTGGCAAAGAAGCCCCTGATGACCTGAGGGTAGTCATGAGTCAGGTTGTGAGAAATTGGGTAGCTGTAAGTTTGTGCAGAATTGTTTATCTCTAGTACGTATGTCGATTAGTGCAGCTGTTTCACTCACAGACGCGCCGATCAGCGCTAATTCTTGTCTGAGAAAAGCACCGATTTTAGAAATCAACACAGAGGCACACAAAGAAGACGTGGCGATCTCTATTAATACTTACAAGGTTTCTGCTCAGCATGACCAATGCACAATTTGGAAGTTTCAGGTGCCAATCGAGCCAATGTAGCTTGAGTTTGGAGTAGCCAATCCTCTCAAATTGAATGAGCCAGAGAGATCGTGTTGGAGGAGCTAGAGAGCTCGTGCTTTGGAGCATCGTGGAGCCATAGTGCTTGTGATGTGCATCATCGATTGAATCTAGAGATATTTTTCATGTGGAGCGAGAGAGCTTGTGCTTGTAGATCCAGTGAGATTGTGTAGAAGAGTGAGAGTGCCTACAGGTCGAGTGAGATTGTGCAGAGGAGCCAGAGTGCATGCAGATCTAGTGAGATCGTGTAGAGGATTCAAAGTGCCTGCAGATATAGTGTGATCATGTCAGAGGAGCCAGAGAGTCGTGGCATTAGAGGCAGCAGGAGTGGAAGTATCGACATAAGCGTGATTTGTGACAACGTG
The DNA here is from genome assembly GCA_034641835.2 of Pinus albicaulis. Classification (NCBI taxonomy): domain Eukaryota; kingdom Viridiplantae; phylum Streptophyta; class Pinopsida; order Pinales; family Pinaceae; genus Pinus; species Pinus albicaulis. The sequence continues at coordinate 1,440,191,503 of CM076577.1, forward strand.
AGGATGTGGTGCAGTCCACACAATAGCCTACCAAATAGGTTGAAGAACAAGTAGATTTGTTTCTTAATATTGTTGTTTTTTGTGGATATGGGGTATATTCAGTTGTGGATTTGGTTTTCTGTCAATTGCACAAGGTCATTTGTATTGTCAAGATGAATAATTTAATGGAAGTATACTTGAAGGAGAGTAAAAAACTTGATGGTTCCAACTATTCAAATTTTAAATTAAAGTTATAGAATATGATAGAAGGGAATAACACATGGGGGATCACGACTAGAGATGATGCGAAACCTACAATTGCAGTAGGTGTGAAAAATGTTACAATACAGGATTGGGAGAAAAGGGATAACAAGGAGAGTTTGATGTTGAAGATGGCAGTCAAATACTACATCATCCCTCATATCAGAGATTTTAAGTCTATGAATGAGATCTAGACAACTCTCAGAGACTTGTACGAGGTCAGAAATACGAATAGCCTATTGTTCTTGAAAATAAAGATTCTCTCCATCAAGATGGAGGAGAATGAGATAACAGCAGCTTTCATATCACACATGAAGGACCTGAAATACAAGCTTGGCGACGTCGGAGAGGTTGTAAGTAATAATGATATGGTAAATATTATTATAAATGGTATGATTGACGATTACCAAATTTTATAACAGGCTTGAATGCTAGAGAAAATGCCCTGAAATTCGAAGAATTGATAGGGATCTTCATGTAAGTGGAGGAAAGATAGATGACATTGAAACCCTCGAATTCAGATCTATCTCTAATGGCGAAAAAGAAGCCATTTAGAGGAAAAGCGAATGGGGGACAAAGAGGTGGAGGCACAACACAGAGAAAGATGATTCCATCTCAAGGTATGTCACCAAATAGGAATGATCCACCATTAAAAAAATTTTTATTGTGGAAAATTGGGCCATATGGCTAAGCACTATTGTAAGAAGAAATATGATGAAGGTCAACAGAGATACAAGAGACATGTAGGAAATTTTGCAGATTTTTTAGATGATGACCATAACTAGGATCTAAGATTGTTCATGGTCTTCTCCGATGAAAAGGATGAAGCAGATACATGGTATGTGGAGTTAAGAGCATCCACCCACATGATAGGAAACAGACAATGGATTAAGGACTTCAAAGAAACCATCATTGGAGCGAAGATATACCTTGGCAATGAAAGGGGGCATCCAATCAAAGGACATGGTATCAAAGCATGATACCAGAGGCCTGTGTGTGGTTTTTTAATTAAGGCCGATGTCAAATTAGAGAGACAGTGAGCTGTGAGTGATTTGGCATGAGTTTTTTTGTCCAATCCAAAGTGGTGATCACATGGTAGCGTGGTTGTAGTTGAACATGGATATAATCGGTATGTGAACTCAGCGTTACGAGGCACTATGACTTTGTGTGAATGCATGAGCGTGTGTTGCGTGAACTGATGGTGTTGGCTCACTCACCGGTCCAAGCTCCCATTACCATGATGCCTAAGACTCCAACATGGATCTGCTGTGAGGTCAGGGTGTGGAGGTAGACCAGACAACAACGTGCAAAGGGAGATATAATAAAATTTTGATGTGCTCTTCTAAAGAGCATGCGAGAAGTTTTGTCGGTGGCTACTGCTGATCGATTTTAGAGCCTTTGTATCGGGGTGCTACTGATAAAGTTTTGTTTTCCATGCAGGCCACCGGATCTCGGCGCTAACAACGAACAAAGAGCTCGGATTGGAGCAAGTTAAATCCAAAATTTATGGGCCATTACCTGTAAGTATAAATCGTGGTTCAAGCCTATAATTGTCACTAGTTGATCCAAGGAATATGCATTCCAATTTTTTAAATGTCATCGCAATCCTTTAATGAATGGTTCTATTTTCTGCGTTCTTTTTTCCTTTTTTTTCTGCTCCACGAGGTTTTCCCAATAGTCTGTTTACTACAGGTTTGATTTTATTTTTTTCTTCTTTTGAAGTCATGAGAAGAGGAGGATGGTGGTGAGAAGAAGTTTCCACTAGTGGTGCTCATCTGAGAGAAGAGATCTAGATTCAAATTGCCAATTTGAATTCCCACATTCAAATTTGGTGGAAGATCAACGCTCAAATTTGGAGCTGCTGAAAATTTCAGGTTGCATTGGTGGCTTTTGCTTCAAATTTTCTTATGTGGCATAGAAGCCACAGTCTGCACCACAATGTTCTATGATTAAAGAGCTACCAAAGGGAGAAGTTTCCTGCCTGCATAGTAACAGGTTGTTGGAGCTCTTGGGAGGACCAAGGTGAGTCAGAAATAAATCTAGAAGCGAGATAAGCTCGAATTTTCCAATATGTCTTTTTTAGACATATTTGACAATGATGATCTATTTTTGATATGGCCATTTGAAGACATTTTTAGTATGGATAGTATTTTCGAGTCAGAAGAAATTTCAGAAAAACAATGCGGTTTTATTGATAACCACGAGAATCAAGAGGCACAATATTCCCTGCAAGATCCTGAGATTGAAGACCCACTAATTGTTCTTCAAGAAGGATGTAAAGAGGACCATATTTTTTAATATCAATTGGTTGAGTCACATGAAGATGATTGCAAAGACTTGGTAGAAGAAGACAAATCTAGAAAGAATTCAAATTATGATGATCTCATGAATGTTTCTGAGTGTGCAGATATCAGAAAAAAACAAGAAGGAAAAAGTAATCAAATTTGAAGAGGAATTGAAGTTTCTTGAAGCATGGCATGAAACAACATGTCTTTATGAAGTCAAAATAGAAGTTTCATCAATGAATATTGAAGACAACATGGCTTACGTTTAGTTGTTTGACACCAGAAGTAGTGAGAAGAAAAATTATCCTACCAAGCTTATACTTTCTAAAGTGTTATCAATTACCAACAATCAAGATATAAATAATGACAACCTACAAACATAATCGAGGAGGATAAGAGTTCAAGCATTTCGTCTTTGGGGAAGAAAACATGGAAAGGAGGTGAATATCTATCAGTACCTCATGGTGAGAAAATTAAAGATGAAGCCTCGCCTAGGAATGAACAAGCATGGACTCTAAAGCAAGAAGACTAAAATGAAAACCTTTGTTACTAATTTTTTTATGTTTTCTCTGTAAGCCTAGCTGAAACTGAGACCAACAGGCATATATTATTCTTTCAATACCCTTTCTACATTAAGGGGGAGTGTTAGAATTATTGGAGACTTAGCTGTTTTGATAGGATTGAGACTCTAAAATTAGGTCTCAGATCCTACTATCTAGGGAGTGGTTGAAACCACCTCGTTAGTGTGAAAGCTTATATGTATGAGGCTCTTAACTGAATAATCAGTGTATTGTGTGGAGTGCTTAGGCACTCTCGAGATATCTCACCTGAAGAGCCATTTAATTAATATAATATCATATTTTAACAATAAAAAAGACAAACGGAGTTCGCCCTTTAACCTTAGGTCGGGATAATCTGCTCTACCTATTATTTTGGGAACTCACAAGTGTGAGTGTGTGTTATATTATGTTTTATGAGGGGAGGCATACATATATTGAGTTATTTTTTCTAAAACAAACTTTTTTTATTTTTATTTATTTATTATTATGTAAAAGAGTAACTATTCGTGCATGCCATTTCGAGAGAGAGACATTCAAAGGGAGAACCGAGTTTGAACGTATGCACAAGAAATATTTTTTGCAGAAGTTTCGGTATCAAAGGACTTCTCTATAAAAAAAATCGAGTTGGATTGGGGTTTGTGGAGAGGTAATTTTTGACCGCTTCTGTCACGTCACTATGTAGTGTCTATGGATAAGAATTATTGTTGATTTTATACTTATAAGTTGATCCCTTCATTCTTATGAAGTATATTTTGATGAGTGAAATTAGCACAACAATGATAGGTGAATTTGATATGCAAGATATCAAGTTAATGCATTATTCCCTAGAAACGGAGATAACTCAAATGAATGGTCAAATTTTTATTTCATGTTATTTTTATCTATGTATGATGGAAGCATCAAATTTTTATGATTGGAAAATACTTGGTTATCCAAAGGAATTTATCTTATTGTTATCTCATGGAAGCATCAAATAATAGGGCGTAGAAAGTAGTATGTATCACTTTGCTACTATACCAAATATTATATATATGTTATGAAGTATTATATTAATCTTCCATGTCAATTAATATTCAATTGTGTGCTTATTCTTAACTCATATGTTAGGAAAATACATTGTTGTCTTAGGTACCATGTATATCACTATTACTAGACAAAATATATTAGAGCTTCTAAGTTAGGTTTATTTTTTATGTAGTATTATAGTTATTTAAATTTTATATAACTCTTAAAGTTTAAAGTTTAGCGTACATGTAATTTTAGGATTTAGTATATACTCATATTATGTATCGACATATAGTTAATTGTGTGCTTATTATTTAGTGATGTAATAGGAAAATATATTTTTATCTATGTAGTTTCCTTTAGTGTTGTTTTTCTATGGATGTATGCAATCACTACAATAAGATTTGAAAAACTTCTCCTCTTTATAACAAGGTTTTAACACCATTTCTTAGTCATTTTACTTATCTTTTTAATTCTTATAGTGCTTATAGAAATTTCTAATATATTAGCGTACATTACCAACTCAACTTGTGAGTTATGGTGAGATGATATAGTTACCACATATACATACAAAAATTACTTGAATAGCTATTTTGATGGAGATATAAATTTTGTTCATAATCTCTATTTTATGAAAGTCCACTTTCATTAGAAAGATATAGACTTACATAACATGTAAGATAACTCTCATGAGCTTAGAGTCCTAAAAATGGTCAATTTTAAAGGATTACATATTAATATGTTCTTTAATATCTATTCTAAATTAATGCCAATAGTTCCCCAATTCTACCTTCCTCGTTGTTAAATACTATGAAAGACAAGAGATGTTAGCTAAATACATTTTGTATGACAATGATAGAATATACACATAAATTTATAATAAGGAAACCGAAATAGAAAAAAAGTCACAATATAGAAAAAAGAAGATCATTACATCATTTAACTCATCATTAATGAGTGAACAATTTTCTTGGTGCTCCTTTTTGAAATCCATATATATTTATTATTTACCATAAGAATGATATGTTAATAGTTTCCACCTCTCCATTATTTATGGGAAAAAGATTACTTGGTGTTGGGTCTAGTGACACCAACATAAAAGAACAAAATGTGCAAGAAAAAGACTTTAACAATGAGATGTTGATAGTTTCCACCTCTCCATTATTTATGGGAAAAATATTGCTTGATGTTGGATCGAGTGACACGAACATACAAGAAAAAAATCTGCAAGGAAAAGTCTTTATAGATAAATAGTGAATCAATCCCAAAGAAAACTCATTCCTAACTACCAAAAGTAGAGTTAGTACTATATCAATATGTTACTCATATTAATTTTATTAAATAATTATGATAATATAGATAATAAAACGATTCATTAACTTATTAATAACTCATTTCTGTGTTATTTACCTATGTATGATTTAAGGAAATTGTTATCATAAAAAATTGGAATCTGCAAAATAATCTAAAGAATAATTTATTAAAAAAAATAAACACTTATAATTGTAATTATAATTCCATATCTCTTGAAACTTTGTATAAAAATATCTTATGATAAAAAAATACTTAAAAATATCATATAATTTTATTATAAAACATTTAGAATACACTTGTCTTCATATATATCACAGTATTATATAACCATGACATTCCACATAAAACTAAAATATTCCCAACAAATAAATGACCAACTAATTTACTCAACTACTCAAACCAAATAAAACCTAACACATATTCGAGATTAACAAATACATATACATAACAAGTATCACGTACAAACATCTACAATCTCATTATCACGGTATTCTATGGATTTTCACTTTAATATTTATTTAAAGAAAATAATTTTGAGTAATCCAATAACATATATTCAATGAAATAGCAAACAATTTCCAAAATGGCGAATAAGTTCCAGAAAAGTCAATTTTATTGGAATATTGGAATCAATTTTATCTTTTGGACCTAAAAATTCAGCCATTAGGACTATACATTTTTTTAATAATTTAAAAATATAAATTAATATTTATAAAAAATTATACAAATAACGTTTACATATACGATAATATTTTTAAAAAATTACTTAACAAGATTTATAACAAATGGGAATTTTATTTTGTTTCAAAATGGAAATTATATTTTGTTTCATTAATTGTGTAGAGATATGCAAATATAAAATTAAAACTATCATTTTAATTAATATTTTTGAAAATTTTGACATAAACTAATAATCTAGTACAGAGTAGAAATGAAGCTTAAAAACGTAAAAATACAAACACGTAAATATTTAACATATCATTTTTAACGTTTAATATTTTTAATTTAATGTTATATCAATTTAAAAATCAATTTAAGTAGAAATATTAGTTTACTAACACTAAAAAACGAGGTATTGTAAATAAATAAAAATATAAATAAAACAGAGATATAGTAAATAAATCAAAACTCATTTATACTTAGTAGAGAGGTATGGTAAATAAATAAAAATATAAATAAACTAGATGCATGGTAAATAAATAAAAGCTCTTTTTATATTTACTCCATTAAACTCTTTATATTTACAAAATCTCAAAAAATAAGTTTTATTTAGGTGAAATCTATGTGCCAAATAACATGATAAATAAACAAAATATTTTTTTATATTTACTCCATAAACCTTTTTATATGTACTAATACTAAAAAAAGAGGTTTTATTTAGGTGAAGCCTATGGGTCAAATACCATGGACCAAATTATTATTAATACCATCCAAAAAAATTATTATTAACCGTAATATTAATATTAATATTGTTATTAAATCTAATATTCATATTAATATATTATAATATTAATATTATTAAATTTAATAACTTTGGATTAATACACTATTAATTTTTTTATATTATAATATATATTAATATATTATGATATATTTTAACTCTAGATATATATATGGGAGGGAAGAACAAAGAAAAAGAGTGATAGAGGTGGAGAGATAAAGGAAGTAACAAGGGAGAGATGGAGATAAACTCAAGGATAGGGGAGAGGAGGAATGAAGAGAGAGAGGGGGATAGGAGTGAGAGAGGTAGTGAAGGATAAAAAGGGGAGAGGGAGAATGAAGATGGAGAGAGAGAGAGCGAGAGAGAGAGAGAGGGAGGAGAGAAAGGGGGCAGACTTAGAGAAACGAGAAGAGAGGGAGGGATAGAGAGATGGAGTTGGAGGGGGAGAAAGGGAGGGAAGAATAAATACATAGAAAGTGAGAAGTGGAAAGATATACATAGTGATAGGGAGAGATGGATAACGTGTGTATGTTTGGGGGTGAGAAAGAGACAAATAAGGGGAGAGAGAGAGAGAGAAGGGGGAGAGAAACAAAGAGAGGGTGAAATGGAGGGATATAGTAAAATAGTTGGAGAGAGAAAGAGAAAGAGTGATGGGGGAAGAGAGAGGATTGGATGGAAAAGAGAGAGAAAAGATGAGAGAGAGGAGGAGAGAGGGAGGTACAGAGAGATGTAGTTGCAAGGGGAGAGAGGGAGGAAAGAATAAATGCAGAGTGTGAGAAGTGGAGGGAAAGAGGGAGTGACAAGGGAGAGATGGAGAGAGTGTGTGTAGATACAAAGAAGGAGAGATGGACAGAGAGTGTGTATGTTTGTGAGTGAGATAAATATAAAATAAGGAGAGATGGAAAGAATGAGGGAGATAATGAGAGAGGGAGGGATATAGTAACATGGTTGGAGAGAGAGAGAGAGAGAGAGAGAGATAGAGAGAGAGAGAGTGGAGAGAGGGAGGGAAAGAGAGAGGGAGGTGAGAAGAAAGGCATAAATAGAGAGAGGGAGTGATTAGGAATATGGAGATAGAGGGAGAGAGGGCAACGAGAGGGGGGGGGGGGGGAAGAGAGAGAGAGAGAGAGAGAGAGAGAGAGGAGCGAGTGATAGATAGATAGATTAAAGAAAGAGAGTGCATTTTTTGGGTGTGATATAGCGAGACAAAGGGAGATAGAGATATATATGGAAGGTGTATCGAGGGAAGAAGAGAGAGATGGAAGGAGGGAGGGAAGAGGAAAGACATAGCGAGTGAGAATTGGAGAGAGATGGGGAATTCCAAGGGAGATATGGAGAGAAAGTGTGTATTGGGGTGAGATCAGGAGACAAATAAGGAGATATGGAGAGGATGGAGAGGAAATGAGAGAGGGAGGGATATGATGAAGAAAGAGAGATATAGTAATCCTATTTTATTGCTTGCACTAGATGCATTGATTTTAGTGTAGAAATTTATTTATAATGATACTTTATTACTTGCATTAGATGCATTGATTTGAGCGTAGATGATTTCTAATCCTATTTGATTTCTTGCAATAAATGCATTAATTTCAATGTAGATTGTGATTTCTAATCCAATTTGATTGCTTGCACTAGATGCGTTAATTTCACTGTAGATGTTGATTTCTAATTATTATTGATTTCTTGCACTAGATGCATTGATTTCAATGTATATGATTTCTAATCTCATTTTATTGCTTGCACTAAGTGATTTGATTACTTGCACTGAATTCTTTGATTTTAGTGTAGACGGTGGTTTCCAATCCTATTTGATTACTTGCACTAGATGCATTGATTTCAGTGTAGATGTTGGTTTCTAATCCTATTTAGATGTTGGTTTCTAATCCTATTTTCTTACTTGCACTAGATGCATTGACTTGAGTGTAGATGTTGATTTCTAATCCTATTTGACTACTTTCATTAGATGCATTGATTTCAGTGTAGATCTTGTTTTCTAATATTATTTGATTGTTTGCATTAGAGACATTGATTTTAGAGTAGATATTGATTTTTGATTTGATGTAAGTATGCATGATGGTACATTAATTTTAAAGTGATTGGATTAATAATGTGCATTTATTTCACTGTAAGCACAAAAACTTATTGATAATGTACATTGATTTTTGTGTTATAGTAATTAAACCTATTAATATTGGAGAGCAAAAGAGATAAGGTATGATGTTTACGATTTCAAGTGTCATTTTCAAAATTAAGACTATTTGTAATTGACTACATTCCTATTATTTACTTTTTCTATCATTTAACACTATTACATTGTCACTTTGCATTCAAAATTTTTATTTCATCATTTTTCATCATTAAAGTTATCTTACAATATTGATAATCTCAAGGTAACTAAGAAAATTTAAAATTAAAATACATATTTATCATATTTAAAATGATTATATTAGTATTAGATGTATTTAAATATTATTGATAAAATTAATCATATGCTCTATATATTTTCCATGGTTGCAGACTATTGAAACCAACCTGGATACATCTTACCTTCAGATCTATCAAGCATCCAGATGGATCAAATCTCTAGAGGTGCACACCTTTCCTTAAATTTTGGACTCAAAAAGGAGGTTTGCACCTGGACACATTTTATCCCTCCACTTGATAGACCATGAGTTAAGATGGATCTAGGCTAGGCGGTGCATTCTAGAGTTCAATATGAGGGTGAAGTGTGTTTGTATGTATTAAATATAGAGTTTACATGTGTTTCTTAAAATAGAATAAAATATATTCTAAATAAAAAATTGTTGAATATAATAAAAACATAGATGAATACACATTTTGTTAGTTTTAATAAAAGCTATTATAATTATTTTGTCTGTATTAAATGTGGAGTTGACATGAGTTCCTTAAAATAGAATAAAATGTATTCTAAATAAAAAACAATGTTGACTATAATAAAAAACATAGATGAATACACATTTGGTTAGTTTTAATAAAAAGTATTATAAAAGGCCAATCATCCCACTCCCATTATGTTTGGTGTATCTTTGTTAATTCTTAATATTAGAACTAATGTAAAGAAAATGTGGTTAAAAAAATTCACTTTCACTCTTCCAACCATAAATAAAATATTAAGATGTATATATTAAATAACATAATTTAAAATAACATCTATTTCAATATAGAATTTAAACAAACTATTTGAATATCCACTTTAACAAATTAAAAAAACAATGTGCGTCATAAATATGCAAGATTAAGTAATATTCAGATGCCTTTAAAAACATATTAATAACCAAATAATATTTTAATGCAAACAATGTCCATAAATAAACTATTCTGATATCAACTATTAATATATGTATACAATTAAAATAAATTCTTATGGTTAAAACATTTTAAGTACAATTTTTTTAAAGTGAATTTTCACTGTAGTCTAACAAAAGATTGTTAGAATGGCAAGTTTAACCTAAGTAATTAAATATGTTGAGAGCAAATCTTTTTTCAAGTTTTACACTCCAAAATAAATTTATATATAAAAAAATATGATCCAATCTATTACAGTTATATATTAAAAAATAAAATAATATTTTAAATTTACTTATAAATTATTAAAATTTTATACTACATTTAATATATATATATATATATATATATATTAATTACTTCGAACCAATCATAATTTTAAAATAATTATTTAAACTCGATTAGGTAATTACTGAATTCAATTCTTAACAACTAAAACATACATAACCTACATATTTGAGATACTTTGTATACATTCTACATACTTTTTAAAACTCAACTCAAGTAATTATTATTCACCTAAATTCAATTCTTGAAAATAAAATATTGAACTTCTAAATAAAACATATTACACACTTGATCTACTTGTTATGCAATTCTAGATACTTGATATATTTCTTATACCATTGTAAATTTACCATAAGCCTATGAGAGATGGATAATGAGAACACATTGCGCATTTCTCTTTTTATAATACAAATTTTTATAAGACCCTAGATTTGCTCTATTTGGGCATGAAATAGTTTGAATTGATTGCACATATGCGTTTTTTTATCTTTACGCTTCTCCTTTTTTTTTTTTTATAATTAATTTTTTATAAGGCCCTAGATTTGCTCTATTTGGCCATGAAATAGTTAGAATTTATTTCACATTTGTGTTTTTTATATTTACACTTCTCATTGTATATTCACATTTGGCCAATGAAAGTCAGATAATTGACATTGCAAAAGCCATTTCAAGAACTTACGCTAGGTTATTCTGATTGGAAACATACGTTTACTCCCAATTTTTTTGGGGTGCGAGCGAAAGAAGGGCAGTTGTGTTTCAGAACGGCAGTTGGGGAATTCTAGAGGCTCTGGGAATCTCCAGAGTCAAAACTTATGGACCTCATCAGCTTTTTCTTTTAAACAAATATAATGTGGACATGAATCCAACACATCGTTAACGTTGAAGATTTATCAACTTGCTAACGGGCTAACGTGGAAACACACGGTCGACACATTTGGTTGTCCTTTGCTCTGTCACCGTTGTCAGGTAAATAGGCAGGCTTTAGTAGTTGGGTCTGGATTGGATTCTCTGCTACGATCAGGAGGCCCACGTTGTTCCAATTTTTTTAACAAAATTCCCATCGGGCTGTAGTCGGCCTCTGCTTATATATATTCTCATCTTATTATGAGTCTGCAAGGGAAGAAGTACATTTAAGAAGTGGTCGCTGAAAGAAAGAGTTGCATTTAAGCTGCTGGTTGAGTGTTTGCTGGATCGATCAGGTCACAGACCATGGGTAGATCGGGCTGTAGTCGGCCTCTGCTTATATATATTCTCATCTTATTATGAGTCTGTAAGGGAAGAAGTACATTTAAGAAGTGGTCGCTGAAAGATAGAATTGCATTTAAGCTGCTGGTTGAGTGTTTGCTGGATCGATCAGGTCACAGACCATGGGTAGATCGCCTAGTATTTGTTGTTGGAGATGTTCAAAATATGAGAAAGGCCTCAATCGCGGAGCTTGGACTGCTAGCGAGGACAGGATTTTGAGTGAATACATTAAAAGTCATGGAGCTTGTCAATGGAGATCTCTTCCCATTAAAACAGGTGACCCATTTCCCCTATTTCCAAGAGTTGAATGACTATGAATAATCCATATCTCTAGATTAATCTGTAACAAATAGAATCTCTTAGGCTTATGAGATGAAGTAGGGTTATTTTTGTGTGGAGTGTTGATTTCAATAGTATTTCAAAATTCTAGTCTGGTCAAATAATTCATGATTGAATTTTTATCTACAAGGATTTCAAAATATTCATAATAAAAAATGTGAATGTATCTTTTGGGTTTTCCCAAATGTAAGCTTCTAAAGTAATAGACTGAGTTTGGATTTCAAAATATTCATAAAATATATTATGAGTTTGGATTTCAATTCACATTATAAAAAATGTAAAAGTATCTTTTAGGTTTTCCGAAATGTAAGCTTCTAAAGTAATAGACTGAGTTTGAGCTGAATATGTTTGTTTTACAGGTCTTAAGCGATGTGGAAAAAGTTGTAGGCTGCGTTGGTTGAACTATCTTCGTCCAGAAATTAAGCGCGGAAATATATCTCCCGAAGAAGAGGATATAGTTATCAGATTACATCGTCTTCTTGGTAATCGGTATGCGATTCAAAATCCTTACAGTATGACTACGCCACGTTTATGGGATGCATAAACATTCAATCGAGAACTGGTACAATCATTTCAAATTTTCTGTTCAAATTTAAAAGGTTATATATATAGTTTTTTTTCCAGAAGAAAAAAAACTCTGCATATATTAAATATACCAGATCATTGACAACATACATTCTCAACTGATATATACAGCGTGAAAAATTCACATTATACAGTCAGAATAAAAATGCATATTCAAAGTAGGAATAAGCAAGTTTATAGACGACTGAGTTCCAAATAAAGGGGGAAAATACCTCAACCCCTTTCATGTGATTCTCTGTCCATTTCTGTTAAAGTCTACCCAATACAAAAGGTTTCAATGATCTGCTAGCAATCTAATGCAGTAAATGTATAATGCAAGACTAGTAAATCTAAAAAAAGTAATATGATAAACTACTGCCGTGTAGCCAAAAGAGCCGATAGACCTTTCTGTCATGGATGAGAAACTAAAAGTCCTTTCCAGGCTCGCTTGATATATACCATTGAAAACGCGCTCGCTTGATTAAAAATCCTGTCCGGGCTCGCTTGAATTACCATGGATAACACGCTCGCTTGATCTGATAGTCCGGCTCGCTTGATAAAAGATAATCGAGGATATGCGAGCGCTTTTGTTAGAATGAATAGGCTCGCTTGAAGTCCTTGAAAGCTGTAGGATAGGATGATATCAGGCTCGCTTGAAAACAGTGACCATGAATCATGAGGCTATGAGTGAAACCTGTTGATCACACGAGCTGACTAGAAATGCCACCCAGAATCCGAAACAGAAAGTCATAAAGACCCAGGCTCGCTTGTTGAAGTTCGATAGATAGAAAACATAAAAGGAAAGCAAGTATGTTACGTCGCAGAAAAGATATGAAGGCAAAAAACAGTACTAAAGGATCGAAAGAAGTACAACCCAGAACAAACTATTCCAATTAAGGAATCGGGATCGAATCCATCTGGACCTGCATACCATCCATATATTCAGCCACATGCATGACCCCAAAATCCACAGATAATCCTTTTTTCGATAGACCGTCAGCCGTAGAATTGAGATCCCTGTAAATATGAATCAAAGGAGGAGAGTCCAGCATATTCCATAATCGTTTAGTCCTCTGGATCCAACCATGCAGTGCTGGATTCAACATTGCAGAGGAACCACACACCCATCCGATAATCGGTTTAGAATCACCAAAAATATTTGACAGCTGAATGTGAAGAAAATTTGCCACCATCAGACCTCCTCAGAGAGCCATTATTTCAGCTTTGTTATTGGAACCCTGACCCTATTCCAATGAATGTGAAACCTATGACTGGAAGATAATTTGATCCAAGCTCCACATCCTGTGACTCCTTCCTGACATGCACCATCGAAGAAAAGGGCAGGAAGGGATAATTCATGAGGCCTAATGCGAGAAGAGGCGTCAGCAATAACATTCTTTTGTGAAGGTCGATCCTCCATCCATTTCATAACAGCTGAAAAGATCACAGGAGTCCTAACAGGGATGTCCTGAAAAATCTTCCTATTCCTCGCTAGCCAAACCCCCCACATGAGGAAGAAAGGCAGCGACTTAAACTTTCCAGGCAATTTATCCCAGTCATTTGCCGAAGAGATGAAGTCCTCAAGAGACCAATTGATTCCCATAAATTGGGCACTGAAAAGTTTCCACAGGTTTATCACTACAGGACATCGGAAAAACAGATGCTGAATGGATTCGGAGTCAGCACAGCAAAATATGCAGCAGCCCGGACCTGAAAAACCACGCTTAGTGAGATTGTAGAGGACCATTAATTAGAAGGTTATATATATACTTAATTAGAGTACGGCCTATACATATTTCTCAAGATTATATATAGACTTAAGTAGAGTACCTATACATATTGGCTATCCAATATAGTTTTATTTATTAATGCCATTGGATAATATATGGTTTAAATAAATTTAAATTTAAAAGTGAGCAATTTACTGATTTAACAACTTTAATGAGACTATAGCCTGCGAAATAAAGATAGTCTCATTAATATAATAATATTAATGTAAGTGTTGGTGGGAAATAATGGTGGCGACATTAATGGTGGCCGCATTAATATGTCGTGGTAATGTTCACTGTGCAGGTGGGCATTGATAGCTGGGCGACTTCCTGGTAGAACAGGTAATGAAATAAAAAATCATTGGAAAACCCACATGAGCAAGAAGGTCCGATTTCATGATTTGGAGAACAAATTTCATAATAATTTCAAGAGAAGGGACGTGGATTCTTACTCTAAATATGATGAGGGAGGAGTCGTAGATAAAGATATTTGTACATTTCAGAACACACCAGTAAACACAACAGCAGTGAGGTACAGTGGAAGGGTAGTAGCAGACATATGCAATCTTGATAGTTATAATTATGATAAGGTTCCGGATACCCATGGCGGCATTAAGCAAGAAGGCAGGGAAGCAGCAGTTGATCATGATATGGAAATTGATACCTCCAAATCATGGTGCCAATTATTGTTAGACAATTGCATGGGAGATTATCAGTACGATGGATTGGAAGCGGTTGATGGGCTTCAACAAAGCAGCATTATATGCACTAGCAATGCAACAGATGATCATCACAACTCCACCTCTCCTTCCCTCAGTCGAGGCATAATATTAAAAGAAAATCATTCTTCTTCTACTTGTCATTTATTTGACCAGGAAGTCTCACATTCCAAGGATTTCAGTTTCTCATATTTAGATAGCTTCTTGGATTTGGACGAGCCGTCCTTTTTTCTTTCATAGATTATAGCAGGTGGACTTTAGGCAATTTGATTAGATTAGAATTTGGTTTATTAGAAGACACAATGGTTCTGGTAGAGACTTAAGAAGTTTGGCCTTTGCGTTCACTTTTGGTTGTCAATGTAAAATAACTTTACAGCTTTATCTGCATCTTGTAATTATTTTATCCCACACAGGATTTATTGGGTGGCTTAATTTCTCGCATGGAAGTGAGAGAGGATGGATAAAATATTTATGATGAGATAAGAAATGTGTAAACGTGCCAAGCATGATTTACCCGATGGTCTGAAGGAATCTCCTATGATGAAGAGGCTAAAATGTCAATAAGAGCCTAATTTATCTGAAGAAAATATTAAGCAATATTTACTAATTCAACAATTGTTTTCATGTTGTTTTATTTGATGAAAATAATAAAGTTTTTAATGAAAAACATGGAAAACTTATTGACTTCATGTATGGTGGTTAATATATGGTTAATTATATATTTACATATGGCATTTTTGTGGTTGTTTTAATTGATAAAGATAAATATTTAATGTGAAAAAAATTAGGTGTATTTATATTAATACTATGTTTTTGTTAAGATGGGAGAGTATACACTACTATTTAGATGGGGGTTTTAAGACAATTTTTGTGTAAATTGTCTTAACTTGAAAAAAAAATAACTTGTAATTTTTATTTAAGTGGGTGTCTCAAATTATTGTCTTAAAAAATTGTGACAATATAGAACACAAGTATTAATGTCTGTTAAGAGACAAATCATTTGTGTCTCTCAAGAGACTATAGATATTTGTCTTAAAAATTTGTCTCTATAAAGACAATATAGACACAAGTATTATTCTCTCTTAAGAGACAATTCATTTTTGTCTCTCAAGAGACCATAACTATGATTAATGACATATTGTAGACAAAAGCTGATATTAAAGATATATTGACACTATGTCTTTAATCCCAGTGATTGTCTCAATTTGAGACAATAATTTTTTTTCTCTAGAAAAAAGATATAGAATGTGAATGTTCTTGTTTCTTCATTAATTAATTTATGTTAATGTTCTTGTTTCTTCATTAATTAATTTATGTAAAGGTACGACGGAATTAAACCACCAACGTCGTGCTTGTAAGGCATGGGCTCTTCCATTGAGCTAGCACCCTTTAAATAAATGTGTTATCTCTATCACAAAATTTAAAAATGAACGAATACTCAAAGAAACAAAAAACCTTAGGAAAACATGGTAGGGAAAGAGCTCAAGCCAAGAAATATAAGGTATCTATATATTGATGAAATATTAGAAATAAAAATTAGGGAAAATACAAATGAATTAATTCATGATTGTGTGTGTATATGCTTCAAATCAAATAACTCTACTATATATGTGTTAAAGCCCCAACATTTTAACCTTCGAATCTTTATTACTCCTTCTAGTAATAAATTAGAAAAGTAGTAAATGCTACGTAGAATTAGGTAACGCGTACTATCATAAATTTTATTATACAGTATTCACCCAAATAAAACCCACATGCTCCATAGTGAATGAGTTGAATGAATATTGAAACATAGGAAACCGACAATGTCTTCACTTACATATGAGATTATTGCATATGATTGCTTTAAAACAGAAACAACAAATTAAAGTAGGTGTTTGATAAATATATCATTCTAATGAAATTTCAAGTGAGTAAACTCAACCTTACTTGTGGATTGTACTACGATGAACTTTGTAAACATCAGAAATGAGAACTTGTAAACATCAGAAATGAGAGCAAAAGCGCTGGAATGCAAAAATCAATGAAAATTCAGAGTTGTTTTGTTGAGATTTTGTGTTGAAGAAACGCTTGTTGCAGAAATCACATACTATTCAAACATCAACAATAAACCCACTATAAATTTTTTTCATTATGAATAATGTGAGGTCATAAAAAAAACAATCATTTTGCTACAAGTAGAATTCTCACCTTGAATTCCTTGAAATTGTAAATTATAATTCAATACAAAGTTAAACATCTAGACTCTTTACGTCATCCTTCATCGAGTCTCCAAATAAATCATCATCATGAAATAGTGCATTAGGTTTTGAATTGGAATTTCATCATCCTATGTCTTACAAAGCTTTTTTGATCAATCTTAGTCATGTCGTCGGCATAAATTTCTGTTCTCACATTTGAAATAACTTGCTTTGAACTACCAACGTTTTCTTTTGGAACATTTTCCCATGAGGCATCAACCTGGCCAGCAAAGGAATCCTGATAAATATCTCCATATAACCCACCTTTCACTGGGGACTTGACTTTGTTCAGATATTGTTGTAACTTATTAGTGACTCCTTTTGGTGCATCACTCTCTTCCTTTGGAATAGCCTGGTTCTAGCATTTAGGTATCACTAGAACTTACACAAGATACTCAATACTTTCCAACTATACCACCTTAACACTCTAACCTGAATAAGAGACTCAAATTTTCCAACAAGACTACCTTCCTTTTCCCTAATGGGTCCACACTCAATGCTGACATATACATCATCTAATATTCCAACTAACCCAACTTACTCTCCACCATGTTGATCCCTAAAGAAAACACTCGCTTTATGTGGTTGCTTGGAAGCCCTTTCAACTTGGGACTCCTAATCTTTACCAGCTGCAAAAGTGCTCCTAAATCCTTAATGGTTTTTGGTACCAAAACTATGTTTCTTTCCTTAAACAATTCAGAATAGTAATATATGCCACAACTGCATCCTCATCGAAAGGATCTCGAGGATTTGAAAGGGTGAACTATGGAGAAAATTGTTACATAGCCAAAAGGGAAACTGTATTTGTTTCTCACTATATAACCTCTAGAAAATGAAACAAAAGACATAGACTATCCTATTTAAAGTTCTCCAGGGTTATCTTTTGTCACATGCTCATTTGCAAAAAAAAGTGCCATGTAGTGAGCCCAAATCAATGACATATATGTTACACATATAAGAAATGCTTCATTACAAATGTAAGATTGCAACAAACCCATATATTTTTTAAACAAAATAAATATGGGTTGTATTAACTGCATGGCTCCAAACTACTTGAGAGAACAAATAAACAAGTGCCCATCCTATGAATAGCTACCAAGTAATATTCTCTGCTAGAAGATGCAAACCATCCATTTCTATGTTGCACAAGGGAAACATGTGGTCAAGAGACAAATAGATGATCTAACACAAAATCACAAGTAATAAATTGTCTCCCAAAAATGTATCTCCACTTATCCAAATTGATGTGATCTAATACTTCACCACCCTTCACAACATATAAATGAAAGACACCTGGTTTAGGCTCCAGAACCCAGTCTCGTAGTTTCCAATTTGATTTTCCACCCCCTGTTCCATTGGCTTGATGCGCAATTGATGATGTTGTAACTTTGTTTGAGAAAAATATAATTTAAAAGGTTGATATTGTTGTCGTTTTCCCTCAATAGACTTTGAAAATGGGTTGAAATTAACTGAAAATGGCTTTATTTTTGTGTATTTTTAAATCTATCTAGGTCAGCTCAGTTAAATATCTTAAAACCAGATCCAACAATTGATCCAGGTGGATATTGGTGGCCAACTGCCTAATTTTTTGGGTCTTAAATTTCGAGAGCCATTTTGAGGCCCTAAATGACGTTTTTTGGAAAACTTGGGAGCAACATGGAAGTTCCTTTGATGTTGCTCATAGAAAAAGTTGTAGTCCTCGGATAGATCTTTATAACAAGGTATTGTGTGGGTCAAACTAAGATCATATGCCAAAGTAACGTCCTCGGGAAGATTGATGTACCAATTTTTCTAAACGGGGCCCATAGTTTTGGCTCTTCATCTCATAGGGTTAGGTTTTGGGATGTTTAGGGTTATCCATTATTTCTAAATAATAAATAGGACCTCGAGCCTCATTGTAAAATATTTCAGAGGCTTGTAGGCACCACACCTCTTCTCAGAGATAAGCTACCAGTGCCCTAGCTAGTTTATTTCCATTCTGTTTGTAAGCATATCTCAGTTATTTGTTATTAATGAAATTAAGTTTAATATCTATTGCGTCTCTTATTTTTCAGTGTATTTTTTTATTTCATTGTGTTCTTGCATAAATCTGGATCAGTGGTATCAAAGAGGTATGCTCTTTCTCGATCCTTCTTTGCATGTCCCCAACGAGGTTGGGTTATAAGGAATTAGGGCTCGATCTGAACCTTTGCAAGATCAACCTTGCAAACATTGACGATTTCTCATGGGGGAGAAGAGAAAGTTGTGGGACTAGTTTATCCTATCAAAATAATGCTCAAGGAGGCCCTCGAGAAACAAAGGAACGTGATGATGCATAACTTTTCCAAGATCCTTCAACGGTTGCCCATTGGTAGTGCATCTACATTCAATAATCACTCTGGAGGCACCACTCCTTTTAAGGTACAAGTAAATTTGACATTACTATATTTGAGGGCCAAATAGATGTAGACATCATCGATAAGTGGTTTAATCTATTAGAAGGATATTTCTGAGTTCATGACTTTTCCGAATGGGAGAATATTATTTTTTCCCTCCTCAAAGTCATCCCCTATGTCAGGGACTGGTGGGAAACCTACTGTGAGAAAAGGATGAGGGGGAACCCTCTCTATTCTTGGCTATACCCACTTGGAATTCTTTCCGAGAGGCCATCAAGAAACAATATTACCCCGTTGGGAGCTATGAGGACAAGTACATATAATGGACTAAGCTACGGCAACAGAGGGATCAATATGTGCAGGAGCTAACGAATCTGTTCGAGGGAAAATTTTAGGGGCTAATATTCGCAGGTGGGCTAATTTTCCATGCCTTTCCAAGAAAAAAGATTCACCAATTTCCATTTTCTTTTAAGTTAATTCACCCAAATTTTATAGTATAAAATTATTTTACCCTTAATATCGCAAAAAATTTATATATACTATTATAAAGTAATTAGAAACCTAAATATTTTTACAAAAATATTATACAAATTTTTACGATTTACATATCGAGGACTAATAACATTCACCAAAGTTTCTAAACTTTAAGAGAAACTACCATCCTTAAAAATGTCCTTGATCTATTCCATACCCTGCGCACAAAGTTGGGTATGAAAGATTCGAAGAAAAATTTGGTTTTGAAGTACCGTAATTGTCTGCATAGATACATTAAGGAGGAAATGGAGTTCCTTTATATCTCCTCTCTTGGTACGAAATATCGATAAGCTGCCAAGATTGAGCATAAATTCAATCAGAAGAAGTGAGACTTTGGATTTGCGAATCAAAAGAAAGGGATAGGTGCCCCCAAACCATAGAACAAAGGAAAAAGCAAAGGCATGATGGCCCAAGACAACCTACCAAAGCCACAAGAAAAAAACAAAACCACGAAGCTGAAGAAGGACATAAGAAAGTTGTGTGAGTTCCATAAGAGCACCACTCACAACACAAGTGAGTGTCAGGCCAAGCAGTCATTGGTGGCCGAGATGAAGGCTTCTAAATCATATGCGTTCTCCGACTCCAAATTAGTACCCAACAAGGGAAATGACAAATGGAATCAGATTATCAATGCGGAGCCCAACACCACCGTTTCCACCACAAAGATCTAGAAGGAGAAATCAGAAGATCCAAAGGAGGAGGAGCATCTCTTCCACTCCCAGATGTGGTAAGGGTTCCCCGCTAAAATTCATTGTCAACAGTGGGAGCCAAAAGAACCTCATTTCAGCAGAGGTCATGAACTAGTTGGGTTTGCCAACTACATCATACCCACAACCATACACCATCGCATGGCTTCATGAAGGACGAGATCTCCACGTCAACCAGCAGTGCTGCCTTGCCTACAACATCAAGCCCTTCACATATTAGGTATTATGTGACATTTCTTCTCTTGATGTTCGTGATTTATTATTAGGCCAACCATATCTGTGGAAGCGACATGTTGTGTATGAGTCTCAGCCTCACACTATTATTGTTACTTTGGGAAGTAAGTTGTATAGGATACCAGAAGTACCACCGCCTACCACTATCTCTTTGGTTACTACAAAACAATACAGTAAGCTCATTTCCAAAACCGGAAAATTCGTTTTCCTCATGATCCGACCTCGGGGCAAGAATAAGAATGTGGCCACAACCTCCAGACAAGGCTTCTCTACACGACAAAAAAAAATGAACAAGGGCATGGACAAGTACGGGGACATCATCACCTCATCCGCAGGGGTGCCTTTGCACTGTAAGGTCAATCACCCCATCGATTTGACCCAAGGCACGTCGCTACCTAATGGACCAATCTATTGACGATATGTTCTAGAGAACGATCAAATTAAGAGGTAGATTTAGGAGCTATTGTAGAAAGGTCACATCCGCCCGAGTTCATCGCCCTATGGGAGCCTAATCATGTTGGTGCAGAATAAGGATGGGACTTGGAGACTCTGTATCAACTATTGGGAATTGAACAAGATCATTGCTTGGAATAGGTAAATGATCCCACGAATTGATGACCTTCTGGACCAACTCAAAGGGGCGAAATATTTCAGCAAGATTGTCCTGAAGTCTGGGTATCACCAGGTACCAGTCGAAGCTCTGATGTGTGTGTTATCACTAAGTTGGTACAGATGAGCTACTCCACAAGACAACTTAGAGTAACTATTTCAACCAACTTTTGACTGAAGATTAACCTTTTCAGTCTGAGAGGGCTCTCTCAAGGTAACTTGTGATTTTCCAATGAAAACTCTATTACATGGCTAACTCTATGACAGTGACTTGATTGTAATTAATTTCAAGTTGAAAATATAGAGGATTTGCTAACATTGAGATAATGGAGTCAACATTAAGAAACTCAATGAACATAATCCTTCTTGTGGAAACTGAGGCAAGTGAATATTTCAATGAAGAGATAACACACACACACAAAGGAAATAGTAGAAGTTCAATATCTAAAGGAATTCAGAGCATGGTTTCCATGAATTTTGAGTAATTAGGCATAAACATACTACAAATATAAAACATGAAACATATAAGACATAAATTCATTGAAACATCATTCAAATCTCAGGTGAAGAAGGAAAAATATCGACTGTATATTACTGAATATGAAAACTTTTACAAAAGTAGCAGTGTGACACAATATTCTCCAACATCAACAGCCTAGACTACTGGGGATTCTTCTATATATATAGCTTGAAGGATGGATTCTAAATTACCTTTCTTAATTGATTGAACCTTTTTTTTACTCCTTGTCATCCTTTCTTGTTTATTATTTCTACTGAATTTTGGTTTTTTGCTTGCAGGTGCTAACAATGGGACTAGTGTCTCTTGTGTAGGTCCTGTATCAATCTCCATTGGCTCTTCTTCAACATTCATAGGTTGTATAATATGCTCTGTTTCTTGATTTTATACCTCTATTTCATTAACAAGGTGCTCATTCTGAATTGAGTGAGTGTCCTTAGGTTTAGGAGTCTTCTTAGGAGTCACTACATCAACTTCATATCCATTAAGAAAAAGAAAAGAAGACCAATTTCCATTTATTTTTCCTAATTCCTCTAGCAGTAGAAGCTTAATAAGCCCATTATGAAACACATATTTATCACTATTTTGTGGCCTAGCCTACACCTTATTTGCCATCTTGTTCAAGCTTCCAAATAGGTAAAAACGAAGATCAATGGCTTGCTTACCAGTGAAATGCAGCAGAAGCTTGAACTGATATTGGTAAACCACGTGGAACCTCCCTTCGCAAGTGAAATACTTCTGAATGATCATTAGCAGTTTAGAGTATTCTTCTTTCAAATATGTTCTTGTAATCCTAGTAGCTATGCCAGTTCCAATATATTGAGCCTTCATGAGTTCGTCACAATTTTTTAGCTTGAATTTAGTAAAACTTAAACCTCTATTCACCTTGTCCTGGGATCTCTATAGCTTGGGCTATTGTCTCACGAGAGATAGCAAAGTTCAACATTCCTACTTTAGATTTTCTTCCAGTCAAATTTGTTGTAAATTCCTTTGATATATGAATATGAAAACCATGCAAATTCTAGAAGAATCTCATACAACCTGCGTTTCTGAAGGCCTTAGCGAAATTGGGCTCCTCATTCAACAGCTTCAGGTCCATTGGTTAAAATGTCATACACAAAACTCCCTTATGTACCTTCTTCTTGGTTTCCATCTTCTTTATACTACTCAGCTTCCTCACCGTTGTGACACCTGCAAATAGAAGGACGGACAGAGAGATGCTTTGGGACAGAGATGAACCTACTTTGGTGATAATAGAATGCTGCATGAAAAATATCAAAACTAACTTTGATAGGTATGAGTTGAACTAGCTAATGACATGGCAATAGTGAGTGAAAAACTATTAAAACAAAGTTAAAAAACTAACGGTGGAAAAGATAAATAATGAGGTGGAAAGCTGGAATAAAAGCGTAGCAATCATGATTTCAAATGATGATGACTACCATAACTAGCTAGAAGAAACCCACTTTAACCCTAAACCAATGAAAAACCTCCATGCCATTCAGACCTCTATCTCCCATAGAAAATCATGATTCCGTAGCACCACCAGTTTAAAATCTAACAGATACGCTACGGGAAGTTTAGGTGTTTATGTAGCACAAACTATCATTTCATAGTTATGTGCGCTACGAAATCTGGTAAAAATAGACAGGCTGACAGTGTATCTTAAAAATGAACTTTGAAATGATATGAAATGATAACTAACTAACAAGACATGGTTTATGATGATTTTTGGCCTTAGGATAGAAATGATTTCGACCCCCCTTTATCAATTTCATGATCTAAATTGACATAACACAAAGACTAGGAATACCCTATCTAAACAGCCTTTGCAAAATTTTCAGTGTGATAACAGTGTGGAAGACTACCTTCAAAGCCAAGGAGGGCCTTTTCGAATGATTGGTCATGCCTTTTTGGTTAACGAATGCTCCTGCAACCTTTATGAGGCTGATGGATGACATCCTGTGGCAATTCACTAGCTCATTTGTAGTAGTGTACTTTGATGACATCCTGATCTTCAGCCAGACTTAGGAAGAGCACCTCCATCACATCCGACAGGTCCTCTAAACACTGCAGCAACACATGTTGTGTGCCAATTTGGAAAAGTGTACTTTTGGGATGACCGAGGTTTAGTGTTTGGGATACATTATTGATGAGAGGGGGGTACATGTGGATCCAACAAAGATCCAAGTCATTTGGGATTGGCTAGCCCCAACCACTCTAAAAAATATTCACATCTTTCTGGGTCTTGCTAATTTTCTACCACAGGTTCGTGTTGGGATTATCTCATATCACTTCGCCCTTCAGTTAAGTCACTAAGGGAGGAGTGAAAGAAAAATGATTTTAGTCAGAATCTCAACAAAAGGCGTTTGTAGAATTGAAATTTCACCTCTGCTTTGCCGCAGTGCTCACATTACTATACTTGCAACAACCATTTGAGATCGAGACAGATGCTTCTGACTATGCTATTGGGGAAATTCTTACTCAACAGGGACATCTAATGGAATATCACAGTGAGACACTATCTGACACAGTCCGCAAGTATCTCACTTATGACAAAGAGATGTACTCCATTGTGCATGCTTGCTGACAACGAAAGCATTACATTTTGGGGAAGGAAATGATCATCCACATAGACCACCAACCCCTGTAGTTCATACAGACCCAAGGGAAGTTGTAGAACAATCGCCATCAGAAGTGGTCCACACATCTGCAACAGTTTCATTTTAACATTAGGTACAAGAAGGGAAGCACCAATAATGTTGCAGACTGCCTCAGCCGACCTCCGATCATGGTGATAACCACCATTTTCTTGTGGAAATGAGACTTCTGATTAGTCGCTTCTCTACAAGAGTGATATGGAATTTAGCCACATATACAAGACACTCTTGGAGGGTACAAAAGTTCCAAATTTCACTTCTAGAACGCACTATTTTGTCACCTAGGACACCTTTTTATTCATTCAGGCGAGCGTGCCAAGATGATTTCGGAAGCACTCTACAGTCGGGTCACTTGGAAATTCGAGGTCAAGAAAAGAGTGGCAGTACTGATCAAGTATTTCTATTGGCCGAACCTTCAACAGGATGTCGAGAAGTACATCAGATCTTGCATTGATTGTGCTATTGAAAAACTGACCATCAAGAAGCAAGGCCTCTATACTCTACTACCTAACCCTAGTCGACCTTGGGAATCCATCTCCATGGATTACGTGTCGGGCCTTCCTTCTACTAAGCATGGAAAAGACCGTGTTTTCTTGGTCGTTTAAAAATTCTCGAAGATGGCCATTATGGTGGCCTACGAGAAGGATATCACAACAAAAGTAACTACTAAAATTTTATTTTAATGAGTGTGGGTGCACTTTGGGATCCCAAAATATATCATCTCATATTAGGACAGCAGGTTCCTCAGCTCATTTTGGTCCAGCCTCTGGTCAATGCTGGACACCAAGCTCACGAAGTCCATATCTTTCCATCCCCAAAATAATGGCTAGACATAGGTCGTCAACCAGATGATCATACACATTATGTGCATGTAGAATTCAAAAGATCCACACACATGGGATGAGAGCCTTCCCTATGTACAACACATTTATAACCGTGCTATTCACAGCTCAATCGGCCATAACCCCTTTAAGGTGGGTTTGGGATTCCAACCACTATGTCCCATTAACGTAGCCATGCCATTTGCGGCTACTCAGGTCGATTCGGCTGATGTCCAGTCTGAATCTGACAAGGCATACAAATTAATTGAGTGCATTCAGCACATTCGCCAACAGGTTCATGACATATTGGACATATCTAATGCTAAGTACAAGAAACGACATGATCAACATCAGGTGCCACACAACTTCTAGGTGGGCGACAAAGTGTGGCTACATTTTGATCCTGACTTATGCAGGAACGCAATAAAGTACATAAATAAACATAAAAACAGAGTCGCAGTGGAAATAATACTTCCTTTCATTATTATCAAATAACATAAATATGCTTAAAGACATAATGAAATAAAACTAGCTAGGGTGTTGGAAGCTTATCTCTAAGAAGAGATGTGGTGGCTACAAGCCTCTTAACTATGTTACAATGAGGCTCGAAGGCCTATTTATTGTTGAGAAACAATGGAAAATCGTAAACATACAAAAACCTAACCCTAGGAGATGAAGCGTCAAAACTATGGGGCTCGTTTGGGTAAATTGGTACATCATCTTCTCGGGGACATAAATTTGGCATATGAACTGTGTTCGACGTACTCAATAACTCGTTAGAAACATCTACCGGATCAATACAAATTTTGACATGAGAAACATGAAAGGAACTTTAATGTTGCTCCCGACTTTCCCAAAAAATGTCGTTTAGGGCCTCAAACCGGCTCCAAATGTTCAGGACCCGAAAAAATGCTAAAAATAGTAATTTGTGTTGAAATTGAAAAAATAAAAGAACCAATAGTGGGGCTCGAAATGGAATAGGTGGGTGGCCACCAATATCCACTTGGATCATTCTTACCCCCTTAGGAATCAATGGTCCCCATTGCGTTGATTTCCTCCATTTGATGAGGAAAATTCTGTTGAACTTGGTATTGGATTTGTTGAAGATGTCATGGACCTAATGGTGGATGTGCTGGATTCATTCAATAAATTTGGTTGCTTTATCAACCTCTGACAGTATATGTGTCGATAATTTTGTGTGGTCACATGAGGTATGGCAACATTAGGTGGCGGCGTGCCTGGGGTCAGATCAATGGAGTGCTTAACCTGACAATGTAGAGGAACCTTTGTGGGTAAGGAGAAAATGTTCTCAAATTCCTCCAAGACTTTTTCCATATTCTGTTGTCGTGTAGGGGAGCCCTGTTTCAAGGATGTGGCCATAATATTCCTCTTTCCCTATGGGCGAATTGTAATGGAAATAAATTTCCTGGTTCGAGAAACAATCTTACTGCATTGTTTTGCAGTAGCCAATGAGATGGAAGGAGGTGGTACTACCTCCCATATCCTGTACAATTTATTTCCCAAAGTAATAACAATAGAACAAGGCCTAGACTCATACAAGACATGTCACTTCCACAAGTATGGTTGGGCCAATAATACATATAACACATCAACAGGAGCATCATAAAAAAATACCTCATCCGTGAATTGCTTGATGTTGTACAGAAGGCGACACTGTTGGTGGATGCGGAGATCTCTTCCTTGGTGAAGGCACCCAATGGTATATGGCTATGGGTGTGCTATGGTGGGTAGGCCAAGCCCCTTCATGACCTCTACTTAAATGAGGTTCTTTTGGCTTCCGCTATCGACAAGGAATTGCAGTGGAGAACCCTTCACCCACATTTGCGAATGGAAGAGGCACTCCCCCTCCTCTTGATCCTCCCTATAGAGCTTGGTGATGGAAAAAATGGCATTGGGATTTGCATCAATGATCTTATTCCCTTTGTCATCTCTCTTATCTGGTTCAGACTGAGGATCAAACCATGCATCTGATTCAGGTGCCTTCAGTTCAGCAACCAGTGACTGTTTGGCTTGACATTCATTTGTTTAGTGAGGTGGTTGTTATAAAATTCACATCACTTCCCTGTGTCCTTTGGATTTGTGGTATTATTCTGAGTCATCATGCTTTGTCTTTGACCCTTGTTCTATGGTTTTGTTGGGTATGTGTTATATTATTTCCACGATTAGTTGCACGTGCAGGGGGGTGACAGCCTCCCCTGTATGTTGCGTTGGGTGCAATAGGGTGGGGCAGCCCCCCCTGTTCAGGTTTGCACATGGTTTTGGGGCATGATGGTTTTCATCCCCTAGTATTTTTTAGATCTGGTCAAGGGAACTATGGTTATGTTCTAATCCAGGGTTAATGGCTTGGGGTTTTTGTATGCTTCGCATGTATATATATGTGTTGTAACACTAAAAGGAATATAATGAAAAATAAAGCTGGTCGTCCTGATTTTGGATCTAGGGGAAAATCTTTGTGTATATCTATTTTATGTTTTATTTTCTCATTATTGTTTATTTTCTATTTTTAAGAATTTTTTTGCAGATAATTTATGTATAGGGTTAAAACCTACATTTGGTATCGGAGCTGTTTCGGCTTCAAGGGGAGGCCTTTGTTGTTAAGGGTTTTTTTTTTGCTTAGGTTTGTGGTAGACCCTGTTCAGTGGGAGATCTGTGGGATCGATTCTTGTGGTGAAAGAATATGGCAAGTAGTGTAAATATAGAGATCGAGAAATTTAATGGTCATAGTTTTGAATTGTGGAAGCTCAAAATGCAGGATCCTTTAGTGGATAAATATTAGTGGATCGTGGTAGATCCGAGTACTAAAAAAACGACAATGTCAGATGAAGAATGGAAGAAAATAGATAAGAAGGAAAAGAAAACAATACAGTTGTGTGTCTCAGATTCAGTATTGTTGAATGTATCTAGGGAAGCTACAACGAAGGCTTTATGGGACAAGCTAGGGAATTTGTACCTATCTAAGTCTTTGGTGAATAAATTGTTCCTGCCAAAAAAAATGTATAACCTGAGGATGAAGGATAGAAACTTGGTTATAGTGCATCTGAATGCCTTCAATACTTTGGTAAGTAAGTTGTTATCTTTTGATATTAAAATCTCAAATGAAGATAAGTGCATCAATTTTTTGTGTTCTCTACCAGATTTGTGGGACAGTCTGGTTATTGAAATAGGTAGCAATACAACTACCTTGAATTTTGATGAAATTATCTCAGCCTTGTTGTCAGAGGAAATGAGATGGAGAAATATGGAGGGCCAGAATGGAGATGCCTTATCTGTAAGAGGAAGGTCCCAGAACAGAAACAAGAATAAGGTTTTGAGTGGGAGATCTTAATCTACAGGGAGATCTAAATCTCTAGGGAAGTTTGTAAAGGTGTGCTAGAAATGTGGAAAGGAAGGGCACTACAAAAAGGATTGCAGATCTAAATCTCTTGAGAAAGGAAAGGGATCTGATGTTGCTTCTTCTGTAGAGGAAAAACCCACCTTAGATAAAGGTGGGGATGTGTATTTGGCTTTTTTCTCAAATAAACATGTAGATCATGAGGCATGGTTAATTGACTCAGGTGCATCCTTTCACTTGACTCCCCATAGGGAGTGGTTCTACGAGTATGAGAAGTATGATGGTGGCGATGTCTTCTTAGGGGATGATAGGAAGGCCAGAATCGTCAGACGTGGAGAATTCAAGTTGAAGCTACAAGGTGGAAGGATTAGAACACTTCTTGGTGTTCTACATATTCCTGCATTGGCCAAAAATTTGATTTCTATAAGCAAGATGGATGATGCAAGTGTAAAAATAGTGTTTGAGAAAGATATTTGCAAGATGGTTCGAGAAGCATTGGCATTAATGCGGGGAGTTCAGATTGGAACTCTATACAAGCTTTAGGGTAGCACTGTTATTAATGGGTGCAATAGTTTTGTGGTTCGTGAAAGTGGAGCGGAAAGCCTAGTGGTCTCTAGAGAAAATACCATTTTATTGCATCAAAGGCTTGGAAATATTGGAGAGAAGGGCCTTCAGATACTGCATGGAAATGGTATGGTAGAAGGTATGTCTAATTTCTCTCTGGATTTCAATTTCTGTGAACATTGTGTGTATGGGAAGCAGAATTGGGTGAGTTTTTCTTCTAGTGCTAAGAGGGTGAACAAGATTTTAGAGCTTGTGAACAATGACGTGTTTGGACTTGTGCCGCTTCCATCACTGGTAAATTCTGTGTACTATGTTTCATTCATAGATGAATTCTCAAGGAATACATGGATATATTTCTTGAGGAAGAAATATGAAGCCTTTGATAGATTTAAAGAATTTAAGGCTCTGGTGGAAAATCAGATAGAGAAGAAGATAAAGGTATTGAGGACATATAATGGTGGAGAGTTATGAAAGAAGGAATTTGAAGAGTTCTGTAAGAAGTGTGGTATATCATGATAGAAGACTAATCCATAAACACCTCAGAAAAATAGAGTTGCAGAAAGAATGAACGGGAAGCTGATAGAAAAGGCAAGAAGCATGCTCAATGGTACCGGGTTAGGACAAAAATTCTGGGAAGAGGCAGTGGAGACTACATGTTACCTGGTTAACAGATCACCTTCATCAGTGTTGGAGGATAAGACTCCACATGAGGTATGGACTGGTAAGAAACCCTCTCTTTCACATCAGATGGTATTTGGATGTGATGCATATGTACATGTTCCAAAGGAGAAAAGGACCAAGTTGGATAATAAATCTGAAAGGTGCATCTTTATTGGGTATAAGTATGGCTTAAAAGGTTACAAGCTTTGGAACCCAGAAAGAAGGAAGGTTGTGTACAAACAAGATGTGGTGTTTAGAGAGGTGAAAGATGTTAAACATGAAGTACTACCAGAGGAACCTGAGAAGATAGAGTTTGAACTAAAGGATAATGAATCAGACTCTACCACAGAAGAAGATTCAGAAGAGGAAGAGCCAGAAATTCCAGCTGTGAGAAGATCAGTTTGGGAAAGAAGACAACCAGAAAGTTAGAGTCCATCTACTTTATATTCAATTTTTTCTTTAACTATCACTAATGATTATCCTAGAATTGTCAGGGAGGTAGTGGATTCAGAAGATCGAAAACTCTGGAAGGAGGCCATGGTTGACGAAATGGCATCCTTGCAGGCCATGGTTGATGAAATGACATCCTTGCACAAAAATGAGGCATGGGATCTGGTGGAGTTTCCAGCTGGAAGGAAGCCCATCGGGAGAAAATGGGTGTTTAAGAAGAAGATGCATGTAGAAGGCAAGGTGCAGAAATACAAAGCTCGGTTGGTAGAAAAAGGTTATTCCCAGGTGCCGAGAATTAATTTTGGTGATATTTTTTCTCCTCTTGCCAAGGTTACTTCTATTAGATTACTTTTATCTATTGTTGTTGCATTTGATTTTGAGGTAGAATAGATAGATGTGAAGACAACATTTCTTCATGGGGATCTAAAAGAGGAGATCTACATGAATCAAAATGAACGCTTTATGGTGAAGGGCAAGAAAGAACTTGTATGCAGGTTAAAAAAGTGTCTGTATGGGTTAAAACAATCACCAAGGATGTGGTCTCATAAATTTCATACCTATATATGGGGACTTGGCTTTGCCAGAAGCAGAGAGGGTCACTACGTTTATTTTAAATTAATTGGTGACCATGTTATTTATTTGGTCTTGTAGGATTGGAAATGACAAAGAAATTATACAAGATTTGAAGACCCAATTATTCTCCAAATTCGACATGAAGGATCTTGGTGCTGCAAACTATATTTTGGTCATGGAAATTAAGAGAGATTGGGAAAAGAGGAAGCTTTGGTTAATGCAGAGGAAGTATGTCGAGACTATATTGCAGAGGTTCAATATGCATGATAGTAAACCGATGAAGGTCCCTATTGTTGTAGGTGTAAATTTGTCTACTGAACAGTGTCCCAAGACACAAGAAGAAGAGGAGGATATGTCTCGTGTTCCTTATGCAAGTGCAGTGGGAAGTCTAATGTATGCAATGGTATGTACTAGACTAGACATTGCACTTGCAGTGGGAGTATTAAGTAGGTTTATGTCAAAACCAAGGAAGTAGAATTGGACAACAGTAAAGCGGGTTTTCATATATTTGCGTGGCACTAGTGATTATGGTTTGTGCTACTAGGGAAGACCAGGATTGGACATAGTTTTGGACACCTATGGTTTTTTTCATGCAAAATTCATTGGAGATCTCGAGCAAAGAATATCTACAAGTGGGTATGTGCTTAGCCTATTTGGAGGTGCAGTCAATTGGATGAGTAAAAGATAGTCTGTAGTGGCTCTTTCAACTATAGAGGCAGAATACATGGCATCCACTCATGCAAGCAAGGAAGCAGTTTGGTTGTACAGATTATGTTCAAGTATGGGGTTGGTGCAGCGGGCTATAGAGATAGACTGTGATAGCTAAAGTGAAAATTTCTTGGGTAAGAACCCTGCTTATCATTCAAAGACAAAGCACATTGATGTTAAATATTATTTTCTGAGAGATATGGTTGAGGATAAAAGGGTGTTGCTGGTAAAGGTGGACACTTTGAAGAATTTTGCAGATGCAATGATGAATTCTGTGAGCACTCAACATTTCTCTTGGTGTAGAGAAAAAATTGGTGTTATAGAGCTGGGCTAATGACTAAACTCTCCTGTGGCCCCCTATGGAAAGAAAACAATGAGTGGGAGAATGTTGGGTATGTGTTATATTCTTTCCACGATTAGTGGCACGTGTGGGGGGGGGGGGGGGCTCACAGGGGAGCGATAGCCCCCGTTGTATGTTGCGTCGAGCATAGCAAGGGGGTTAAATGGGGGGCAACAACCCCCCGTGTTTAGGATCTGAGGCAGTGCCTTGGGAAATTTTTTTTAGACCCTATTTTTTGGTGGGCGGACCCACCCATGGTTTTGTGCATGGGTTTGCACATGGTTTTGGGGCATGATGGTTTTCGATCCCTGGTATTTTGTAGATTCGGTTAAGGTAACCATGGTTATGTTCTAATTCAGGGTTAATGGATTGGGGTTTATGTATGCTTCGGCATGTATATAGATGTGTTGTAACAGTAAAAGGAATATAATGAAAAATCAAGCTGGTCGTCCCGATTTGGGATCTAGGGTAAAATCTCTTTGTATCTTTGTTTTATGTTTTATTCTCTCACTATTGTTTATTTTTTGTTTTTAAGAATTCATTTGTAGATAATTTCTGTACAGGGTTAAAACCTACTGGTTCGAGGGTGCCTTTCCCTTGCTTCGAATTCACGGATCCAAAGTATCTGTTCTTTTGCTTAAATTTATGCTCAATCTTGGCGGCATAGCGATATTCCGTGCCAAGAGAGGTAATGTCAAGGAACTCCATTTCCTCTTGAGCGTATATTGCTAAGCAACTGTGGTACTTGAGCACCAAATGTCTCTCTGAATATTTAATACCCAACTTTGTGTGCAGGGTATGGAACAAATTCATCAGTTCATGCACATATTTGTTATGAAACCACCTCCAAAAATAGAATAAAAGAGAGATCAACACCTTAGAAATCAGCCACTTCGAGGGGGAAACCTCCAATACATTACATAAATGAACAATTCTTGTATGATACAAATGACAACACCTCCTTTCTATATATAGGAGTCCATGGGGCCACAATGTAATCCTAGTGGGGCCACAATGTAATCCTAGCTGACCTAAAAATAATAATGTAAGGGCACAATAATAACAATATGGGGGTTACACGGGTACAACAATAAAAATAAGGGGGTTACATTAACAACAATAAGGGACTATACTAGTAATATAGGGACCTAAAATTCTCCTCTCCTTCAAAAAAGTGTTGTCCTCAATGCTTGAGTAGCTCTGGGTGATTTTGTATAAAATTCTCATCCTCCCATGTAGAATCTTCAGTGGTTAAGTTATTCCATTTGATGAGATACTCTGAAATTGATCGATTTCATAGCTCTCAAGTTCTTGTTTCCGTGAATGCTTTAGGTTCCAATATGGGTTTTCCTTCCTCATCAAGTTCTGGAAATATTGTTTGAATTGGAAGTTTGTCCCCTATAACCTTTTTTAAGCATGAAACATGGAAAATTGGAGGCACTCGAGAGGAAGAAGGAAGCTCCAATTTTTATGCCATAGTACCAATATTTTGCAACACCTTGTAAGGACAATATTACTTTGGCGATAATTTATTATCCTTCTTAGCTTGCTTGAGGGGAATTTGTTTTTATGGTTGTAGCCATAAAAATACCCAGTCTCCCACATCAAAAATTCTCTCACTGCGATGTTGATATGCCTGTTGTTTCATTAGATTTTGTGCCAAATTTAGGTTATCCTTTAAGAGTTGGAGAACTTCTTGTTGATGCTCGATGTGATCCTCCACTGCTTGAACCCTAGAATTTTCCTTTAAAGAAAATGTGATGGATGGTGGATGATATCCATAAAGTGCCATAAATGGGGTCATTTTTGTTGCAGTATGGAAGGATGCGTTATACCACCATTCAACGAGAGGTAACCACTTGACCCATTATGCTTGCTTATCAGATACAAAACAATCAAGATATCGTTCCAAACATTTATTCACAATCTATGTTTGACTATCGGATTGATGATGATAAGATGAGCTATGAGCTAGTTGAGTACCCAAAGAAGAAAATAATTCCGTGCAAAAATTTCCTGTAAAAATGGGATCTCTGTCACTTACAATAATCTTTGGGTTTCCATGTAGCTTTTGAATTGTTTCCATAAATGCAGTAGCAACTGTACGTGCTTTAAATGGATGAGATAATGCATAAAAGTGCACATACTTGGTAAGTCTATCAACTTCCACCATGATGAAACTCCTTCCTTCAGACTTGTGTAAACCTGTGATAAAATTCATTGAAATCTCCTCCCAACATTGACTTGGAATGGATAAAGGTTGTAGAAGACCTGGGGTCTTAATTCCAAAAAAATTTGCGAACCAAGCTTTGAAATTTTGCAATGATGTTCCTCATAATTTCGGCTTCACATTCTCAAAATTTCAACTTCTGAAACTTTGGAGAAAAAAAGTTATAGTGAACATTCCATGATGACCTGTTTGGAGCAGTGAAACCCTAGAATCCAAATCTCTGATACAAAATGTTATGAAACTAGCTCAAAAAATGGAAGAAGAGAGAGATAAATGCCTTAGAAATCAGCCACTTCAAGGAGGCAACCTCCAATACATTACATAAATGAAAAATTCTTGGATGATACAAATGACAAAACCTCCTTTCTATATATAGGAGTCCATGGGGCCACAATGTAATCCTAGCCGACCTAACAATAATAATGTAAGGACACAATAATAACAATATGGGGTTTACAGGAGTACAAAAATAGCAATAAGGGGGTTACACTAACAACAATAAGTGTCTATACTAGTAATATAGGGACCTAACAATCTTGATCCCTTTGCTACAACAACCTAGTCCATTGGATGTACTTGTCCTCATAGCTCCCCATAGGGTAATATTGTTCCTTGATGGCATCTCGAAACGAATTCCAAGTGGGTACGGATGAGAATAGATAGGGTTCCCTCATGTCCTTATACTCACAGTAGGTTTCCCACCAGTCTTTGACATGGGGGGTAGCTTCGAGGATTGCAAAAGTAATCTTTTCTCGGTCGAAAAAATCATGGACCGAGAAACACACTTCCAAAAAATTCAACCATCTATCTACGACGTCTGCATCTATCTGGCCTTCAAATACATGAATGTTGAATTTTACATGTACCTTGAAAGGAGAGGTGCCTCTAGAGTGGTTGTTGGATGTAGATTTTCCATCGGTGGGAAACCATTGAAGGATTTGGGAAAACTTATCCATCATCGCGTTCCTTTGTTCCTCGAGGGCCTCGTCAAGAAATAATTTGATAGGATCTCCTACTCCCTCCTCTTTCTTTTCTTCTGCTATGGGAGGTCGTTGGGGTTTTTGAGCTTGATCTTGCAAGGGTTCAACCAGATCGAGCCCTAACTCCTTATACCCTAACCTCGTTGGGGACATGCAAACAAAAATAGAGAAAGAGCATACTTCTTGATACCACTGATCCAGAATTTTGTAGGAATGCAATAAAGTACATAAATATACATAAACACAGAGATGTAGTGGAAATAATACTTCCTTTCATTAATATCAAATAACATAAATATGCTTACAGACATAATGAAAATAAACTATCTAGGGTGCTGATAGCTTATCTATGAGAAGATATGTGGCAGCTATCTGAACTCTGTTACAATGAGGATCAAAGGCCTATTTATTGTTTAGAAACTGTGAAAAACCCTAAACATCCAAAGACCTAACCCTAGGAGATGAAGCGCCAAAACTATAGGCCCTTTTTGGGTAAATTGGTACATCATCTTCCCAGGAACATAACTTTGGCATATTATATCTATTTGACACACTCAATATTTATTTGGAGAGATCTATCCGAGCAATACAACTTTTGACGTGAGCAACATTTAAAGAAATTCCATGTTTGTCTCGATTTTTCCAAAAAATAGCATTTATGGCCTCAAAACAGCTTCAGAAGTTCAAGACCCGAAAGCCTACTAAAAATAGTAAGTTGTGCTGAAAATGAAAAATTGAAAGAACCGATGGTGGGGGTCCAAATGGAATAGGTGGTTGCCTGCTAATATCCACCTAGATCACATTTGTAGAAGGAGTGCCTCGCTGGACCGCACCGCAAGCTTCGCCCGCTCTGATATGGGCCATACACCATCACCAAAGCTGTAGGGGTCAATTCCATCGAGCTTAGTATTCCACCATTCCTTGGTCTACACCCAGTGTTAATGTGGACCACCTTCGGCCCTACTTCCCACCTCTACTGGGCACCTTCGACATTGAAAAAAAAATCACATGAACAAAGTTAAACCCAGACTGCATGGAACAAGCCACCACAAATTGCATCATGGACATGCAAATCAAGAACAATCACCAACATAAGATCAAACTATATCGGGTTGTCAAAGCTGGTCAACTCTTGCACCAAGGCAAATGGTTCACCAAGGACTAAATTCATAAGAATTTTCCTCATCCCATGGAGGAACTCAATGCAATGGGGACCATTGCTTCCTAATGGGGAAGGAATGATCTAGGTGGATATTGGTGGCCAAACGCCTATTCCACTTGGGGCCCCACCATATTTTTTTTCATTTTTTCATTTTCCTTAATCATAGCACAATTTACTATTTTTAGCAGTTTTTCGGGTCTTGAACTTTCGAAGCCATTTTGAGGCCCTAAACGACTTTTTTTGGAAAAATCGGGAGAAACATGGAATTTACTTTGATGTTTCTCACATAAAAAGTTGTATTCTTTGGATATATATTTCTAACGAGGTATTGCGCGCATCAAACATAGATCGTATGCCAAAGTTACGTCCCCAGGAAGATTGATGTACCAATTTAGCCAAGGCCCGTAGTTTTGGCACTTCATCTCGTAGGGTTAGGTTTTTGGATGATTAGGGTTATCCATTGTTTCTAAATAATAAATAGGCCCTTGACCCTAATTGTAACACAGTTCATAGGCCCGTAGCCACCACACATGTTCTCAAAGATAAGCTACCAGCACCTTAGCTATTTTATTTCCTTTTTGTCTGTAAACATATTTCAATTATTTTTTATTAATGAAATGAAGTTTTATTTCAACTTCATCTCTGCTTTTATGTGTATTTATGTAATTCATTGTGTTCTTATATAAATTCGGATTAGAAATCCTACCATAGAGATGAATAAGGTCAAACCTACTTCAAATATTATAGTTGTTCTGATAGAAGTACGATCCCTTTTTGTATTCTTCACAAACTACAAGTTTCTCTACGACATCAAATTTATATTTAAAATTTAATATATTTTCCTCTTGAAAGTTAATATATACAACCTTTATCATTCATAATACTCACAATAATTTATTCAGCTAGGTTTCCCTCTCTTCCTCATTTGTATGTTATTACAATAGATGCTCTCTATTAGTTATTGGAGGCTACTAGAGTACAAGGGAAAATAAAAAGGAATTACTTTCCCTAATGACAACCAACTTCTTAATCTTCATTTCACAGATGAATTGGATTTAATTGCTAAATTAGTTGAGCATTCTATGGAAGGTATTAGTATTTTCTTGGACACAGAGAAAAACTTCTTAAGAGTGGATTTGGTGAGGATGAAACAAATATTTTCCTTACTGGTCAAGATGAACACCTTAATTAGTTGGATAATAAATCGAAGATTATAAATTATAGACGGATAATTCATCATTTGGGCATCCCCTTCTATAGATAGGGCTCTCTTGTTGCTCATGGGAAGTGGATAATGGCCTAGTTGAAGAAATACTTCAAGCATGGAGGTAGCTCGATCTTTTGTTTTCTCAGTATGGTAGCCTTCCCTATGTACAAAAAAGTTACAACCAGGCTCGTAGAAGTTGAAGCTTTTGGCATCCCTCTCATTCCCTCGGAATTATAAAACCAATTCAAGTGCAAAGGTGGGATACCTACTGGTGACCAATGTTGGCCATGGGGAAGAAACTTGTAGGTGAACTCACCCAAGTAGGCTTTCAAGTAGCATTGGTGCTCATACTGGCTGAGATAGGGAAGTTTAGGGTTGAAATTCTGAGGAATAAAAGGTACATGCTGAGGGATTTGTGCAATATGATGACAAGGGGAATACAATGTTGATTGATTCCATTAGGAGGATCAATTTGATTGGGTGTGAAGAAATGGCTTATAACATAATTCCCCCTAAAGTGGAAAGTCAAAGATGGTGACTGATGATTGTAGTGCTCTACCTTGTGAAAAGTAGTGATCAAGTACAACCAACAAGCTTCATCTGTTACAATACAATTATCATGACATCTGGATGTTGAGGGAGGCATACCCATACTAAACTCATAAGAGTAGATGACATGTGTAATGATCAAAATATGCGTCCATAGATGCAACTAATCGACTCATAATTGAATGAATTTATATATGGTAATGACCATCATACATTGTAATCTTTGTATAATTCCTGAAATTGCGACCTAGATGGACGAAACTAGATCCAGGGTCTTTATCTCGTTTAAATGTACAATTAATGCACATGTATATCCATGTGAATCAATGAGTTGGAGTAAAAAATGGTATAAATCATATGATTACCGACCAATGATGTATGTCATTAACAATTGCAAGAGAAACCATCGATGATATTAATGGCTCTCAGGGTACTATGGTACACTCGACATGGTGTGAGTAAATGAGATGATGTCAAACACCACAAAAGTATTTTAGTTGAATTCCATTGATGTAAACCTATCAGCGAGAGTGAGGAGACTTTCCATTTATCTATGTAAGCACCAAGGTACCTGTTGGGTGCTGGTTTTGTACATTTTTCCTACACTTATCTTCCTTATTTTTCCTCATAACCATAACCAATGGGAGTATCTTTACCCCTTTTTCCTACCTTTTCACCATAACCTGTGTTGTTTCACCTTTATTTCATTACTTTGCCAATTCACCAACTATTATTGATGGTGAATGTTTGGAGAGGATCAATGGTATTTGTGTTGTCTTTTCAGATGTCATTTGAAGCACCAAAGATCCTGAACATGAAGTTCAGAGGAGCAGTTCAGATAGTGTTGTTACAACAAATCGATGTTGTTACAGACCCGTTGGAAAATTGTTGTTACACTCTACTATTATAGACTCGTGGCGAACTTCTGATACAGTTGTACCGTTCACTGATCTTGTCAATATTGTTGCTGATCTATGCTCTGGCGGTTGCACTACAACTGTGTTTCCATTATGATAGCTGTAGGAGTTGTTAGCATTGTATTTTTTGGATAATAGCCTAAGGGCAGTTCCGATTGTAATATTTTTATTTTCTAGTCAGAACTTTATTAGGAAGTGGTTATAACTGTATTTGTTCTATTTTTATCAGCATGAGAATTGTAAGATTCTCATGACCTATCTATCCCGAGATTTTCTCGATGTAACCACTATATAGTTCTCGGCCCTAGAGGTCGAGAGGTTAGTGGAGAACAATGTTGTTTTGGCTCTGTAATTGTGTTCAGATTAATACACATTATCTTGTTATTTCTGCTACATGTGTGATTATATTTAGTTTCCGTTAAAGTTCCTTCTCTACCTGCGCCCTGCTAGGGACGAAGGGCCCTCCTTCTCAGTAGGGATTGCAGTGATTAAAGTAGTTGTGTGTATGTAATTGTATTTCAGTTTATGTATCAATGGAGTGTTGTTGTTGTTGTTCAGTGGAGAATATATCTGCCTCGATTTCAATACTTTATATGATGTTACACATGTGATAATAGAGATACCAGCTGGGTACTTACTGTGTGGCGAGCTACAAAGATCAATTGAAGTGTGATTTCAATCTTGTAGATTCTTTTATTTCTGCATGAATGATTTACTTCCAGCATTTACTTCAACAACAATTTCTTTTCTTTGAAATTACTTCTGGTTGGTGTATCGGCACAGACAGTGCAACTGTCATTTGAATAAACAGACATCCTTGGATTGATAATTAAATGTGTGATGTTCAGTCATTTAATAAGTGATTTATATAGTCCAAAATTTTGGCGCCATTGTTGGGGATGGCAATACCGATCCAATCAATCAGAGTTGTTTCTAAGAATTGCAATTTCCATGTGTTTTCATAGAGTGTCTCCAACAACACGATTGTCAGGCAGTAAGACGAGAGGTAAGAACCTGTGCAACACTCTAACATGATTGAGCAGGCTTGCCAATGTCTTGTTGGGACACTTAGGAATTGAATTTTGGGTTTTTTTTTTTAGGGTGCCTTCAGCTATACAGTCGTTGGGTGGTAATATGAGAGTTAAGAACCTGCACATCACTCTAACAAGCTTGAGCGGGCTCACTGCTGTAGAAACTGAAGCACTTATAGTATGAATTGATATGCATAGGGCCCATGTGTGCTGGTAGGACAACATCAACATCTACAAACACCCCCCACACTACTAACTATAGGAAATATGGGTCATAAGAAGGAAAAGAAGAGCGCAGATTTGGGAAGGAAAACATTCTTTGGAGATCTAATTTCAAGGGCAGAAAAGGAACAGTCCACGTCATACAGAGATAATAGGAAGACAAGACCATAGAAAGTGGCTACCATATCAAGACCTGGACCATCGGTTTCTTCCATGTTTGGACCTCACCATCCTTTGAACAACATATCCACTCCTGATATCAAAACTCTAGATTCAAAACAACAATGGAGAATTATTGATTAGGATATGAGAATTGAAGGACACAGAGAGACCAGTGGGGATCATCAGAAACGTGAGGAACAATGGTTAGTCGATCATCAATTGGATGCTGGTAGTGTTTTAATTTTTTTATTATCCTGGAGTAGATTTATCCTTCTATTTTTCAATCTCCAGTGCACTTTGTGGCTAGTTGATCCTATCAGGAAGAATCAACCATGGGGGACGAGAATGTAAAAACAGGTAGCTCTTTTAATTTTGAATTCCCAATAGTAGTAACACAGGACGAGGCTCCTATGAAGAACATCCATTTATCATCCCTACCATCCTTTCAAGGGATGGCTGTTTAGGATCCTGATACCTTTTTGTTCGAATTCGATGTGCTGTGTAGAGGTTATGATTATACTTCAGACGCCTAGAAGCTAAAATTATTCCCTGCTACTCCGAAAGGAGAAGCATTAAGATGGTTCATGAGACTAGGTGTTGGCACAATTCGAACATGGAATGATATGAGAGAATCCTTCCTCTTTAAGTATCAGGACTACTGTCGAACCAGGGATTTGAAGGACGAAATTTTCAGAATTGCACAGAAGGAGGAGAAAAGCCTGGAAGACTATCTGGAGTGATTCCAATATAATTTATAGAGGTCTAAGTTCAATAACTTAGATCCAAAGATTCTAAAGCCAATATTCTTAAGAGGTTTAAGAGATGATTGTCTGGAATATCTGAACATAATAGGAAAAGGATACATATCGCAAGAAACATTTGATGAGATAATGAAGCTTTTCCTATGTAGCTCAAGAGGATCAATGAAGGGGAAAGTTTTAGTTCGAGACCCTTCAATTTGGATACAGAAGTCCACAAGCGAAGGAGTAACCAGAGCAGAGATCAGGAACTTATTTGAGGATTTTAAAACCGATCTCCTTAGCACTCTCTTTGCCGAGATCACTATGGTACAAGTTAATAAGGCACAAGCAGAAGTTGAAACAACCTTAGAAATATTCTATCCTTGATGCAAAAAGAAACATTTGTAAAGAGATTGAAAACTGAATAGTGTCAGCCTGTGCAACATCTGTGAGTTTGCGCATTCTACAAATAAAGGTCCTGAGTTTCCCAGACTTAAGGTGGTACTCCAAGAATCAATCGAGGATGTTCAATATTCTTATTTTATTGGATCAAAGAGACCATGGCAGCCGCAACCTACAGGTATGCCATCATATTTTTCTTCTTTTTATCCTTGGAATAATATTTATAATAGTCAGCAACACCCATGGCATATCCTGCTCCTTCCTCAACACAATTTCCTTCACCATGGAACCAGTGGCCATCTCCTACACCAATGCAATATCCTCCATCACAGCCCAATCCTTGGGGTCGAAACTAGAGAGGTAATGACCAAGGTATAGTAC
Organism: Pinus albicaulis; assembly: GCA_034641835.2. Lineage (NCBI taxonomy): Eukaryota > Viridiplantae > Streptophyta > Pinopsida > Pinales > Pinaceae > Pinus > Pinus albicaulis. Next base: position 1,440,233,902 of record CM076577.1, read on the forward strand.
CCCCTCCAATACCAATGCAACAATAGTAGTTACAACTTCCTTCTATTCAAAATCCTACACCTTTTGTCTGACCCCAATTACCTGTACAACCTAACCCCAATCCAAATAATAAGGCAGCCCAGAGCATGGATGCTTCAGTTACCCTCCAGACTTATCTTATTACTCCTATCGGACTTAATGAGGTTTAGCTTCGGTCAAGGAAGGTAATTAGATCTGAACACACTCCCATTATTATCGAAGAAATTGAATCACCCAGAAAGGATATGGACGATTCTGAGGCAGCTATTACACATGTAACAGCTGATACAACACCCGTTGTTACATCTGTAACAATCAGCTCGGGAAGGTCTATTATTCCTACAACAGCCAATCCGAGTAATGCTAGTACATCTGTGGTATCTGACTCAGCTATTAGCATTTATAATCCCCCATACCCTCAACTATTAACTGAAACTGGGCTGGTCTTACAACCTGAATCCAAATTCTTGAAGGAGCTGCAAAATTTATATGTACATATTCCACTGTTACAAGCTCTTAAAGAAGTGCCTATCTATGCTAAAATAGAGAGGGATCTATGCATCAAAAGACCTGGGAGGAAACCTAAATACCCTGATACTCTCCATGTCATGGGAAAATTGTCTGATCTTATGATTGATCAGCCCTTTTTGACCAAATATATGACGTAGGGAACCCCACAGTGATTGTCCATATTTACAATCATCCTATAACCAATACCTTGATTGATCTAAGGGTAGTTATTAACGTTATGACTAAAGACCTATTCATCTCTCTAGGACATCATGGACTTAGACCTACACCTACAGTGCTTGAACTAGTAGATAGGTCCTTTGTTAAGATCGAAGGAATTATTGAAGATGTGGTTATCACTGTGGCCTCCTGGAACTATCTGGCTGACTTTCTCATTTTACAAACCAAATCCAATCTGGGGGGTCATACTTTAATCTTGGGAAGACTGTGGATAGCCACTGCAGATGCATATATCAGATGTAGGTCCGGATCTATGGTGATCTCAAATGGACATGCCACTTAGAACCTGAATCTGTATCCCCCAGAAAGACCTCATATGGATTCGAGTAGTCCCTGGTGGGACGAATTTTCACCTGAATCTGATCTTTCCCCACCTCTTCTCACGCTTGGAAAATAACAATACATTAAGGATGAAACAAAGGAAGATATTATTAATGGTTTTATCAGTAATTCACTCCCTATTGTGTCCATTAGAGATATGGGAGAAGAAGTTGAGGAATATGATGTAATTATTGAAAATTTGAAAGAAACTCCACTTACTATCAACAGTCCCGTTGAGATCGAACCTGGAAAATGTTTAAACATCAATCCTAACCTGACTGCTGAAAAAAAAGATTGTTGATACAACTGTTACAGAAATAAAAAAAGGTATTTGCGTGGGACTATACCGTTATGAAAGGAATCCATCCTACCCTATGCACTCACCTCATTTACCTTAAAGAATATTGCAAGCCTGTTAGACAACCTCAACGCCGAATGAAACCCGCACTTAAGGAGATAGTAAAATAATAATTGTAGAAACTCCTTAATGCTAATTTCATCTACCCCATTTCTGATAGTCAGTGGATGTCTCTACTTTTCATAGTTCCGAAGAAGAATGGAAAATGGAGGGTATGTGTCGACTATATAGAACTTAACAAGGCCACTCAAAAAGATCATTTTCCCTTACCATTTATTGATCAGGTCTTGGACACTCTTTCTGGAAAAAATTATTTTCATTTCTAGATGGGTTTAGTGGCTATAATCAAATATAGATTGCTCCATAAGATCAAGACAAGACAACCTTTACTTGTCCATGGGGTAATTTTTCATACAAATTCCTCCCCTTTGGTCTCTACAATGCATCAACAACCTTTCAAAGGGAAATATTAGGTATTTTTTCTGATCTTTTGAATGACTGTCTTGAAATATTTATGGACAATTTTACCCCCTATGGGGATGCCTTTGAGACAACATTGGCTAACTTGGAAAAAGTGTTGGAACGTTGTGAACAAAAAAATGTTGCTATGAGCATGGAAAAATGCCACATGATGATGACCAAGGTAATTGTGTTGGGGCATTTCATTTCAGCAGATGGAATCAAGGTAGATCCTGCAAAAATTGAGGTAATCTCAAAAATCCTGACCCCTAAGACTCCGAAAGAGGTACGTAGTTTTTTGGGACATGCAGGATACTATAGGAGGTTTATAGAGAAATTTTCAAAGATTGCATCTCCTCTATTTTCATTATTGATGAAAGATGTGAAATTTGTGTGGATAGAAGAGTGTGAGCAGGCCTTTTTAAAGTTAAAGAACTTCATAATAGCAACATCTGTTTTACGAGGACCAAACTAGGAATTATCGTTTCATATTGCTACAAACGCATATGACATGGTTGTGGGTGTTGTTTTGGGGTAGCTGGAGGATAAGAAAACTTATGCCATTTATTAAATTAGCAAGAACTTAACTCTAGTAGAACTTAACTACATTGTTACTGAGAAAGAATTCCTAGCAGTAGTGCATGCTATCAACAAATTCCGGCACTACATCACTGGGTACCAAGTATTTGTACACACTGACCATGTTTTAATTCAATTTTTAATTAATAAACCTGTTACTAATGGTAGAGTTACACGATGGTTATTGTTGTTACAAGAATTTAACATTACTATTTTAGATAAACCCGGAAAAGATAATGTAGTTGCTAATTTCCTTTCTAGATTAACTATAAGTGATGACTGCACTGGTACTGAGGATTCTTTTCCAGATGAGTATATTTATACCATTTCTACTCACTCACCATTATATGTAGATATAGCCAATTACCTTTCTGTAGGAAAATTCCCACACCAATTGTCTTCCAAGGAAATAAGTGGGATTATACAACAGAGTGCTACCTACTCCTGGATAAAAGGCAATCTCTATCACACTCGGCCATATTCCAAATTATGTGATGTGTTATAGAAGATGAGGTATTTGAGATCCTAAAGGCTTGTCATGAGGAACCTTGTGGAGGACACTTCGCTGACAAGAGGATAGGACATAAAGTACTCTCAATAGGGTACCACTGGCCAACTATATTCCAGGATGCCAAAAAATTTGTGAAGGAATGTGATAGTTGCCAAAGGATGGGCCAACCTCTAAAATCAGATGGGATGTTGTTACAGCCTTAGATAGTAATAGAACCATTTTAGAAATGGGCCCTAGACTTTGTGGGGCTAATTAATCCTTCATCATAGAGAAAAGCATACATATTGGTCTGCACTGATTATGTCACAAAATGGGTTGAAGCAAGGGCACTAACTAGAGCAACAGAGCAAGCTGTTTCAGACTTCATGTTTCAAGATATTTTTGTTCGCTTCAGGACACCCAGAGAGATAGTGACAGATGGGGGTCCTCAATTCACATCTCATTTGATCAAGAAGTTGGTTGAAAAGTATGGAATCCATCACAGAATCACCACATCATTTTATCCACAAGAAAATGGTCAAGTAGAAAGCACCAATAAAGTCATTGAGGGAATCTTAACAAAGACAGTAGCCAACCACTGAAGAAATTGGGTTGAGAAACTTCCAGAGGTTCTATGGGATTACAGGAAAACATGGAGGATTACTACAGGCTTGTCACCATATGAATTGGTTTATGGTAAGAATCCCTTATTCCCCAAATAATTTTAAATAAATACATTAAGAACAACATTGCAGGTCGATATGGATTTGAGTACACCACAGACTCAAAGATTGAACCAACTCAATGAGTTGGAAGAGAAAGAGTTGGTTTCCATTCAACAGACAGAAATCATACAACAACAAAGAGCGAGATGGCATGATGGGTTTATTAAGAATAAAAATTTCCAGAAAGGAGATTGGGCTCTTTTGTATGATTCAAGGTTCAAATATTAAAAAGGAAAGCTCTGCACCAGATGGCTAGGTCCTTATGAAGTGGATACGGTCTTTGACAATGGGACTGTACAATTGGTCACCATTGACAGTGCTAAGACATTGTTACTGGTTAATGGGCACCGTCTAAGGTTATATCATCAACCCGCTTAAGGAATTATTTGTCAACATTGTCGCGGACTTTGATCTTCATGTTACGATAGTAGGGGAACATTATCCTCTGCAGCCTTAAAATTTGAAATTCCAATAAGTGCAGCAGTTTAAAACCACCTTTGTGACAATTGTTACCCCTATTTAAAAAAAATAAAAAATAAAAATAACAAAAATAAATCTAACTGTGAAAACCCCTTTTCGGGGCGCAGTCAGAAATCCAGTAACAGTTGAAAACCACTCTTGTGGTGGTTGTTACACCCATGTATTTCTTCCTGTAATATTATCTTCCCTTTTTTATATATGTCATAGGATAATGGTATTCATGTAATTTCCTTTTCTGTACCAATTCCTTCTTATTTTTATGTTTTTTGAGAATAATTTAAAAGTTGTCTTTCCTGTTACACATGTAATAGCCGACAACCACGAATATTGTTCTTTGTGTTTCATTCCATAAAAAACAATAACCATGCCGGCTAAACACAACAACATGAGTGCTGCAAGTAGGATGCCGTCAATTCAAGTCTTCCTCCACACCACCTCAGGTATGTCATCAAAAAGGTACATGATTGTGATTGATGATTTAGTGATTAATTGTGAAATTAATGATGCTCCTGCGACAACCATGGGCGGTCGTCACCATTAAAGTGGGGGAGGGGATATGACTTGAAATCATTGCAAAAAGGCTGTAATCATAAATATCTATTGAATTCACATGCACCTAATCAATAACAGAATTGCTAATGATGACCGAATCTGGTTGGAAAAGAGTGTGTGTAATAAATCCCATTATTTTCCATAATAAGCCATTTATGAATATTAGTGTAGGGTACGATTTGGTAAATTCGTGAAAGCTGTCACCTTCCATCGACCTCCTTGACTGAAACCTTGCATTCTCATTGTAAACTCATTGATTGGGATAAGTAGAGGTGCCGAGCTAGTTCAAAGAAAAAATGATGTTACAGTAGGACTAAACAACAAAGAAGTGAACTCATAAACTCAGTGATATTACAGTGTTGCCAAACATTAAGAAGCAAATTTAGAAATAAAGATCAGAGATGGGTGGATTAGTGGTCAGGCATGAGCCGGATTCCATGGATTCTCTATAGAATTTCCCAGAAGCTTACCATATATTAAGAGATGTTGGATGGGTTGAGTTTTTCCAGAAGCTTGAAGGCTCAGAGGAGGTAATGGCAATTGAATTTTCTCAGAACTTGAACAATAATCAAACCCGAGTAAGGAGCATGCAGGTGAAGGTGACTGAAGAATTAATTACCTGAGTAACTTCATTACCAGTCGAGGGGCAGAAGTGGTTTAACAAAAAAATCAATAACCCCTCCTTGAAAGAGGATTTCCAAGTAGGGGAAGAGGAATTGGAGAAGAAAGGAAGAGGAATTGACAAATTGTCACTTCCTCATCCTTGGGAAGACGTTTCCCTGAGCTTGATAAAATATATCACTTGCGAAGGGAGATCCACGATAGTGTTCAAATATCACTTTCCTCTGCTTAACAACCTTTGGCACCAGCAAAGAATCAATCTTCCATTCTATTTGCTAGGGAACATCAAGCAAATGGCGAGAGTAGTGACAACAACAACACACCCGAAGGCATGCCTGAATAATCATGGACTCATTAAGCTAATTGTGATGGATGCCCTAGGCCAACAAGGAAAAACTTGGGAATAATCCAAGAGAAAAATACCAAGGACAAGCCAGGGAAAATAGACCACGACTTCAGGAGGATGTCAAGCAGAGGTGGAGACCCAGACTCGACCTACTGGAGTTAGGATTGGGAAGAAGCCTATTGATGAACCAATTGGGGACAGAAGAGAGAAACAAAGAGTGAAGGTCAGGATACCTGCAGAACCCTTGCCTACAGCCGAGAAGCAGGCGTAAGAAGAAGTTTTAGAAGAAGAAAGGAAACCTTCCTCATTAGGTAAGGACGAAACCAATTCCTTGTTTTTAGAATTTGAAAAAATAATAAAGGAAAACGAGGAATCCTGGTGTGAGTATGCATGACATGTTTTCAAAACTTAACATCAGCGGGATATAAGGCTCGTAGAGAAAATATCAACCCAATGGAAGTAGAAACAGAACAACGGGAGGTTGTTACACAAGAACCTGTTGATGATACTGCTGCTACACAAGAACCAGCAGTTAAAGTAGAGCCTCCTGTAATGATAGAACTAGAAGCCTACCCACAAGAACCTGTGGAGTCAAATCATATTTTAGAAGAAACAACAATGGACATAAAGGCGACTCTAGGTAAAAACAAAGGGGCTGACACACAAGAACCCACCGAAGAGGCTGTTGTTACACAAAAATCAGCAGCGGAGGTGGAACAAACCCATGAAGAAAAGGATGGTACACATATTTTTTATGAAGGTATTGAATTTAGGAGAACGCCAATTCCCATCTCGGGATGGAATTCTGATAAAATCCTATTAATTTTTGAGTTACAAAAATGGAAACAAGAAGAAATCTCTCTTTGGGATGGGATGATTTCGCTAAAGGAACATTAGAGAGAAATAGACATTTTACATGAAAGATGGATGGAAGCAGAGTTGAAGAAACGGTGGGAGAGTTACAAGAAGAAAAAAGCTCTGAAGAAACAAGAAGAATTGTTGTTGCTGTTATAGGAGCATATTTGAGACCTCACTGTAGATAAGCATAAACTTCATGACCTTGCCCTCAACTTTCTCGGTTGTAGGTAGCCTTCTCCATACTATCCTATTTTTCTATGGGAACGTGACTTCTTGTTTCAATTGAAAGCCGTTATAGATAAAAAACCTTATTTATGTTCCTCCACTCGTATGTTTCTATATGTTTTCCGTGCCTCTGATTGATGAGAAAAGTTTGTTGTGTGAATTATTTTTACACAACATTATTTGTGAACATGTGAGAATGCAGATGGTTGTGACATTATTCTCTTATATGGGAGATCTTTAATTAAGGGCTTTTGTGTCCTTCATGAGGAATCATATTGAATGGCATCCGACCATTAAATCTATGGAGACTAATGAGGAGAAGGCAAAATTATGGGTTCGGTCAGAACCGGGACGGGCTGTTGAGTTGAGATGAGAATTCAGGATAATGCTAAGTACCCCTGGGATTAAAGAACTAGCTGCCACTTATACAAGAAGAATTGTGAATTTCTGCCTCAATCAGTTCGTAATGATGAAGAGCCGAGCTTTAATAGGGTACTTAAAACGCACAGAAACCAGCAGTGTTGAGCTATTGAAGGGAGATCCATTCTCATTCAATAATTTCATGTTGGTTGTTACACATGTACCTGCCTATGCACAGATTGCACAATCCCTTGGTGCTTTGTGGTTGGGATTGAAGTTGAAGGTTCCTTTCATCTGGTTTACCATTAAGGATTACTAGATCAATTATGAATTAAGTAAGTATGAGTCATAATCCCGGGTACAGAAGTTGATGGCCAAACATGGATACAGGTCTGCAATTGAAGACACAGCTGGTGCCTATGGTCTCACCGACCTGCACCGAAGGTATTCCCATGAGAGATGAGTTTGCATGAGGACATGCAAGTATTTCAGTTGGGGGGAGATGTTTGGTGTTGGTTTTGTACATTATTCCTACACTTATCTTCCTTATTTTGCCTCATAACCATAACCAATGGGAGTATCTTTACCCTTTTTCCTACCTTTTTACCCTATCCTGTGTTGTTTCACCTTGCTTTCGTTAGTTTTCCAATTCACCAATTATTATGATCTATTATAATTTTTTATGAATAATTGATGGTGAATGTTTGGAGAGGATCAGTGATCTTTGTGTTGTCTTTTCAGATGTCAATTGTAGCACCAAAGATCCCGAACACGAAGTTCTCAGGAGCAGTTCAGATAGTTTTGTTACAGCAAAGCGATGCTGTTACAGACCCATCGGCAAACTGTTGTTGCACTCTGCTATTACAGACTCATGGAAAATTACTGATACAATTGTACCGATGACTGATCTTGTTAAGATTTTTGTTATGTCCTTTGGCAGTTGCACTATAGCTGTGTTTCCATTATGATAGTTGTAGGAGTTGCTAGTGTTGTATTTTTAGGATAACAGCCTAAGGGAAGTTCCGATTGTAATCTTTTATTTTCTAGTCATAACTTTATTAGGTAGTGGTTATAACTGTATGTGTTCTATTTCAATCAACATGAGAATCGTAAGATTCTCATGAATTATCTATCCTGGATTTTCTGATGGTTCCACTATATAGTTATCAGCCCTAGAGGTCGAGAGGTTAGCGGAGAAGAACATTGTTTTGGCTCTGTAATTGTGTTCAGATTAATACAAATTATCCTGTTATTGTTGTTACATGCGTGATTCTATTTAGTTTCCGTTAAAGTTCCTTCTCTACCTGTGCCCTGCTAGGGAGGAAGGGCCCTCCTTATTAGCATGTATTGCAGTGATTAAAGTAGTTGTGTGTGTGTAATTGTATTTCAGTTTATGTATCAATAGAGTGTTGTTGTTGTTCTTCAGCTGAGAATATATCTGCTTCTATTTCAATAATTTATATGTTGTTACACATGTGATAATATAGATACCAGTTGGCTACTTACTGTGTGAAGAGCTAGACAGATCAAATGAAGTGTGATTTCAATCTTGTAGATTCTTTTATTTCTGCATGAGTGATTTATTTCCAACATTTACTTCATCAACAAATTATTTTCTTTGAAATTACTTCTAGTTAGTGTATCGGCACAAAAAATGAAACTTTCATTGGAATAACTAGACGTCCTTGGATGGATAATTAAATGTGTGTTTTCCAGTCATTTAATAAGTGATTTATATAGTCCAATAGTACCGAAAGGGTGTTTCTAAGTCAACTTCTTGGATGATGTGTTATTGTCGACAAGAAGCGACTCGTCGCAGGATGGATTTTATTTATCCCCCGTCAACGAAATGAAACGAGTATCATCATTGAGACAGAAATTATGAGAATGATGTTGATATGGACCTAGATCAATAAAGGCAAACATTAAATGAAGGCTTAAGATTATTTTAGCAGAGATAAACTGATGGAATTCTCTTAAACACATAACGACACTGAATTGAGTTGGCAACATTGACCCAAAAATGAAATTGAGGTTTTGAAAATGGTTTGATAACCAAAATATGAGTATATTACCCAATCTAATAGCCATGGAGATGAAGTGGAAATTTTCATGTTCAAGAGCAAATGGATTCCATTTAGCAAAAATGGAATCCTTGTTTTCCCAATTTTCCCAACCATACTGGTCAATACCTATTTATTTCCTAACAAGCTTGAGGAGGATAACATATGATTGATATGTAAGTTCATCCTTTAGATGAATCCCTCCAAGTATTTTTAATGACCCCTGATAAGGAGTGTTTCAGCATTGTCAAGTTCGATAAGCCCATCATTTTTTGATGTTTTAATGAGTCCAAAGAAGACTCGACATCGTTTTCATGTTTGGAGAGTTTGAAAAAGAGGCAGAAAAGGAAATTCCACATGTACCTTTTTGTAGGTAGTTTATTAAGTCCGAAAAGGTAGAAAAAAATACTCAAGAGAACCTCTTGGACGTGTGGACTAAGGTATTTATTTTTCATGGTTAGTTTATGTCAGACTGGAAAAGGGTAAAACTTATACTGAGTAAACATATTTTCATTTACCTTTACGAAATCGAAAGGACATATGCTTGGGAATATTTTCATATTTGGGAGTCTAAAAAGAGCTAAAAGAGGACTCCAGGGGTTCCTTTTTCATTGGTTTATAGATTCCAAAAAAGAGATAAAATTGTACTCTTTGGTCAAAGTAACCTCTCACAATATATGAAAAACCTTCTAACAGTTGTCGCCATACTCAAAACACCACAAGAAGGATTAAACATACATTTTTCATAGTAAAAATGATGCATATTTAGGTCAAAATGTTAAAAATGAATAAAATAATGAGAAAATGGCCATAAATATGCAAAAATACTTTTCATTTTTACCATTTCACACTTTACCTTAAAAATGAATATTTGGAGCCCTTTTTCCATCAATTTTCTGCAGCTAATTGCAACCAATCGAGGGAACCATTTCAAGGGTTTTCGGATACAGGTAGGGGTTAAGACCTTTCTCTGTCTTTCCACTATTCATTTTATGTTTTCATGTAGATGTTTCAAGTTTTTTAGGCCCATGGGGTTCATAAAAAATGTGCTGGGACCAAAACACAACCTTTTTGTAAAAAATGGCTTTGCACCTAGGCAATGGAACACTGTAGACATTGGTACAATGCTTTGTCTAAGTCTGCTAGGGTGCATTGGGCGCATTTATCCAAGTTTCTTGTCATTTTTGCCTCAAACTTTGTTAGGTAGTTTGCATGAAAAGATTCTAATGAGTCATTTTTCGATCTTTCAGGTACCCATTATCATGAAATGTCAATTATCTTAAGAGAAAGAGAGCATGAAGTACAATACATCGATGCCTCAAATGACCGTACTACCATCCGTACACTTAGAAATTGTGGATTGTTAAAATTATTCCAGCTTCCCGGTATGAGGCAATAAATAGAGTTGTTAAAATACCTTGTGCGTTCATAGGATGTTCAGGCACATGTGTTCAAGTTTTCAGAGAAAATGATAATTTCTGACAGGATTGTCAAGGCGAGGTGCCCCAAGCATAATGACTCAGTTTGAGGTACATGGCCCCCAAAATTCATTTCATTTAATGAAGTAGACAACTTGTTACCAACAGATGGATGAAATGAAGGTTCATTTACGAGATCAAGTGAAATACTTGACTGGGAATTTATGAAATCTAGTCAAATAATCGAATTAGAAGGGGATCTATTTAATTTTTTAATGAGCTTGACACAGTAAAAGAATTATGCTCTGGGAACCTTGTTGCATTTTTTAAGGAAATTAACACAAGAATAGGAACTCTGATCCGACACCTTGTTTTATTTTTTAAGGATCTTGAAACAAGACAAGGAATTGTGCTCCAACACCTTATTTCATTTTTTAGCAAGCTTGATACAAGAAATAGAACTTTTCTCCAGGACCTTGTTTCATTTTTTAAGGAGCTTGACACAAGAAAAGGAAATCTACTCTAAAATCATGATCATGTCCCATAAGAGGCTATGGCTTCCAAGAGGTTATCATCATATGGGAGAAAAAAAATCTGGAAGGGATACATATCAAGGGATCTAAAAAAAAGATCGGGCTCCAATTCCCCCTGTACATGATGGACTACATCACCTATTAGATCATCAGTAGATGTGTGCATGAAATAGGTTGCCACATAATTAACCTATGGCGGGGAAGATACCACTTTCATATAAGGACCATTTAGGGAATATGGTTGATTGGGAGTAAAATTAGAACCAACGAAAGAAAGTTGGTCAATAGTCACGATACTTCCTTCATTTTGGAAACACATCACACGAAATAGGGAGGAGACAACAACTCCCATAACATAAAAATAGTCATGCCCAAGGAGTAAATTAAAATCCAAAGGGGCTTTGGCAACTATCACATAGATATAGATGATATTTCCTCCCAAATTAATAGTAAACTTATGAAATGGTTGACTGGTTCCTCTGTTGAAAGCCAACAGATTCTGGTTATCAGGAACAAGATGTAGAGAACCTAAATCTTCCCAAGTAGTTGAGGAAAAATTACTAACCGATGTGCCTTCATCTATGATTGTGTTAGGTATGGGTATATTATAATCCTGTACTATGACATGGAAGGGAAAGTAAGAAGGAGGATGATATCCTTCCAGTCGACTCCAATAAAAAGAATCTACCATACTACTTGGAGGGGGTGTTGTGGGAATGGGAGAAATTCCCCCTTGTGTTATGGGAATGGTAGGATTTCCCCCCAATTGATTGGAATATGAAGAAATGATTATAACCCGAGTGGTATGAAATTCACTCTCCACGAGAAAGGTACAATCAACTAAAGGTGGAATCGATTCAACCATTTTATCAACCAAAGATTTGTCAGGAAAAAATTCATGGGATTCACGTTCAGAGAGAGTTGGATAGAATGGATTTGAACTCTGATTAATCACTTCATCAACTAGGGGAGAATGGGGAGAAATATTTTGATAACCAGCCGGAAGACAAGGTCGAAAGGTGTAAGGTTTTCAAACACTTTTGAGGCTTCATCCATATAAGCACAAAGGTGAATAACATGATTCCATTCACATAACTGAGAGAGAAATTTGACTTTACCCTTTGTTCCATGGACATTATTATGACTAGTCGATGGTTTGTCACCAGCATGATCTCCATAGTTTGATAACAAAGGCTTATGTGAGCCTGTGGACCACACATTTAATACCTTGGGAAAACCAGGAAAATTTATAAGGAGGTGATCACCCTTACATAACATTCAATGGAATTTAACTTTGTGGGGTTGATTGGAAGTTTCTTCATAATAGTCGCATTGGTAGCAATGGTTTCTTGGTTGCCCCATTTATTATTTTTCTTCTTCTTCTTCCTCCTTTGCTTCTTCTTCTTATATTCCTCGTTACTAGAATCAATACTTTCACCAAGCAAGGAGGAAGAAAGGAATGAAAAAACAATAGGTGAAGAAGGAACATGGTCAACTTTAGGATAAACATGATGTCTATTTTGTTCCAGTCGAGGCAAACTTAGTTAGGAACTAGTTTGGACATTCGGAACCATAGGGGTCGAGAAAAAACAAACTGGAAAACTAATGGTTAATCCAGGAAGGGACAAATTTTCCATATAAGGAGAAAAAATATTTCCAAAAGGAGGAAAAGGACCAGGATTCACTTCAGAGGGTTTTCCTTGTTTTGTAGAATCAAGAATTGTTTCCATTAATCTCAAACTCAAATCTAATAAGGAATTGTTCCACAGTAAGGATGTCATTCCGTGATCTATTAATTAATTTTAAAAATTAACAAACAAAAATAAAAAAGGGGTAAACTAGGAAAAAGGTTTACTAAGAAACCTTGAACTATAATATACACCTTGGTGAACCAAGGAATTAACATACATGTAGGAAATCTCCTTGAATATTGTGTTTGGTGTATCACGGTATACAAGGAGGTCGACTCGGTTACCTATGGATGGATAGCAACCTAGAGGGGGCTCCCAAAATATACTCAATGGTACATAAGAGTGCAACCTATAGTCATTATATTTAATGAATAATCATTCGACGAAAGTGTTCCCATATAATTTTCATGTATGGAGTGCCATCCGATATACCTGAAGGTACGTGGAGAATGATCTTATACACTTACGTACGTGGAACAGGATTTCACCCCTGAGATGCAATGCTGGAAGTCAATGACAACTCCTACGTTTAAAGATGTTGGAATAGGTCTCTAGCCTAGATCTCTATGTGTTTCGTTAAGTTTCAAATGCTCCTTAGGTTATTTGAGATGAATTTTAGAGTTGATCTTGAATTATGTTTCAATTTCAAGGTTCAAAACTTGATGTCACCTCAACACACCTGTAATGCATCTAATATTACAGAAATAACTCTTTTCGTTTTTGATGAAAGTAATAAAATGTAGGGAAGAGGTGAAAAAAATGATTAAGTAATCAATATTCAACAAACAAGAGATTCATAACTAGGTATTTCAATTTCACTATTCCAATTCAATTCAAAGAATTAAATTATGTCAAACCATGCAATGTAATCTATGCATGATTACTATGAAAACTATGAAAATGTAACCTATGCACAATTTCCTTTCCTACTGTGAAAATGAGAATTCTAAATATGTAAATGTGACCTATGCAAGAGAATTATTCAAATAAAACACAAGATGATACCAATGAAATCAAACATAATCCAAGATTTCATGAATAGAGACTCGAACTGAAATAAGGTGAAAATTCCAAAAATTAAAAGAGATGTCACTCAAAGGGGATTAACGCTCATACGTAATTCAATGCCCCCCCTTGGTGACTGAGTGGGATTTTTTTCTGCAAAAAATGAAAGAAAAAATATGCAATTTCACTCTAGGGAATTCAAATGTCACGCAAAAAACCCTAAATGAAGCTGAAAATATTTTTCTTTTCATGTCACTTAATTTTTGAATGGGAAGAAAACTAATATACAAACTTTCATTTATTTATTCAATTACACTTTTCAAGAATATGACTCAAACAAAAAATTATGCAAGTGATGAACAATCAAATAAAAGAAATTTCTAAGAGACCAAATGATAATAACAAATAAAAATTGAAACCAATTATTATCAAATTAAAACAATCACTGTGAAGCAGGTAAATCCTCTTCGCGGACAGAGACGATCCCTCTAGCGTAACTGTTCCGATGTTACGCTCGGATACCTGCACATAGAACAAGAAACAAGAACAACATACGACATAATGGTTTCACTCATAACTACTAGCCAGTCAAAGATGGCTAAGCATGTTTCATTAAGCATTTAACATAATACAAAATGGGAAACAAAAAATAGTCATGTATATAAATGAATAGAAGGAAGAGTTACAACCAATGCTTTGACGTCGCAGTCTCCTCCAGTGGGGTTCAGCCGAAGCGTGTCTCAGATGCTCACTAGGGAATCCAAATGGGATGAAGGTATGGAATAAAGCTCTCTCAGAAGTCATGGACTCAAGCTTCCACAACGTAATTCCTTCTTATTTTATCTTCTCTAGTAATTCAGCTATAATATGTTTAATTCGTCAAGTTCAGCGATTCAGCGATATTGTGTTCAGCTAGCTTATGCAAGAGAGATAGCTTATTTTTATAGAGGAAAAGGAGGAGGTTCGGATCCCTATAAAAAAGGTGGGAGGGAGGCCTATCCTTTAGGAGGATCTTGTGGGAGGTGGAAACCATAAACTAAAGGACGGATTCTATGGTTATTTAGTCCAACCACTCCCAATGACTCATCCTTGAAGTTGTTGAAGTGGAATATTCGCCTCTATTTTTAAAAAAACATTCCATAAATAGCTTGGTGCAGGTGTCTATCTGGCACAGAGCGTCAACTAGTGTGTCCCCAGCTTTAATTTTCCCAATCGGCACGGGGGTGTAATTGGCTACTCGCCCCAAGGCAAAAACAAGGGTTTTTACAACTATGCTCAGGGAATTGTCAATAGAAGGAATGTTTCTCTTATGTAAAGGGATGAAATGATGGTATTTTCAAGGCATGAAACTTCTTATTAGTCACAGAAATTACCCTCCAATGTGCGATTGGGGATTGTAGGGAGAGTGACAAAATGTTGTGTAATAGATGCCCCCTAAAGCATGAGGTCCGAGGGAGAGGGAGGGGTGAAATGCTTTATGAGAATGCGTTCGAACCAAACATCATTGTCGAAAAACCTACAATTACAAATACAACTGATATCTCTGATACATGAATATGTGGCATGGGCACAACCATCCATAATAGAGTACATAAAGACTGAGATCCAAGGTATGGACGCAGCCATCCAGCAATAAGGATCAAAAATTAGACTCAGGTATGGTCGCAGCCATCCAATCAAAAGAGTCATGCAATAAGTCATGATAACCCACAAAAATTTGCAGCCTGGATTTTATTAGACAAAAACCAGGGTCTTGTGCTCCATCTCAACCTGAACATGTACCATTTTCAAACATGCGGATATATGAGCTGAAGTTGAACATGCAGGAAAATCGTCTGAATACCAGCCAATGATGAAAGTCGTTAATAGATGCGAGAGAAACCACCAATAATGACGATGGCCCTCAAGGTACAAAAAAGGTACAATCTACAGAATGTGAACAGTGATCTGAAGTTTAACACCCACAAAATCACTAGATTGAAGGCCAATGATGTGAACCTTGTGTCGAATGTGAAAAACCTACCATTAAGGCATGCAGGCTCCAAGGTACCAGAAGGGAGTCTCTAGATCAAATTCCTGGATAATGAGCTGAAGTCGACAAGAAGTGACCTGGTCGAAGGAGGGCCATAATGTTTCCCACATCATTGACATGAGATAGAGTAACATGATGAAAGTGAATCAGAACAAATAGGGAATTAGAGGAAGGTTGACAATTGAAAATGAAAACTTCTCTTGAACATATCAGTGACACAACACTAGATTTGACAGTATTTTGACATCAAGGGATCTGAGGTCATGATGATGTGGAAAAGAGCAAATGAGAGGTCAGAAGAGATTACCCAAACCCCTGGAGGCAAAAAATGACTAAATGATATGTCCCCAACCCGACACAAATGTAGACATGTGTCATGTTGAAGAGCGACATACTACCAACATAACTAGAACTGGGTTCCATTTTCCCCCACCATTTCTTGCGAGTACCCAAATTATTTTTTAAAACAAGATTGAAGGGGATAGAGTATGCTTGCAATGTAAGTTTTTCCTTCGGAAAAATCCAACCTCGTACATTTTACGAGCCCTAGGAAGGACGAGCTCGAGTAATGTCATGGAAACGAAGTCCGACGTCATCAGGGTTTAACGAGTCTTACAAGGGGAGAACTTGACATCTTTTCATGTTTAGAGAGTTTGAAAATAAGGCAGAAAAGAAAACTCCAGAAGTCCCTTTTTGTAGGTAGTCTCACCGATCCGAAAAGGTAGAAAAATATGTTTGAGAGAAACTCTTAGTCGCGATAGGCTAAGTTATTCCTTTTTTGCAAATAATCCATCCAAGCCTGAAAAAGTGGTAAACATATACTGGGTATATATCCTTTCACAACCATTTAACGAGTTCAAAACGACAAGAATCTCGACAAATTTTTCAATTTTAGAGAGTCAGAAAAGAGCTAAAATTTGACCCCACCTGGAGGAACGAGTGGTATAAGGGTAGCAACTGGTTCTGGTGATGGTGGAACTACTCAGAACAAGATAAAAGTCAGGAGGTTGGCTAACAAGACCACTCATTGCAGCGATTCGTGAGGAATGGGGAAAACAACCAAGTGAAGGTATATGATTGACCAAGAAAATAGTAACGACAGAATGAGAAAGCAAAAGCTCATTTGGAAAAACAGGCTGATAAAATGGAAATCACGAGAGATAAAATAAAAATGGTTTCATTTTTACACAAGCTTGAAACAAATATAAATTGTGCTTGAAGTTGGTTTCATTTTTACACAAGCTTGAAACAAAGATAAAATATGCTTGAAAAGGTGGGCATGCCCTGGCATGGTGACTCAATTCGAGGTACATTCCCCCCAAGCTTCAGTGCATTCACCGGAGTAGACTGCTAGTTACTGACAGGTGGATGGAAGGAAGGTTCAATTATGAAATCAAGAGAAAGACTCGATTGGGATTTTACGAGATCGTATCAAAGACTCGAATTGAACAAGAACGTGTTTCATTGTTTTAACAAGGTTGACACATTAAAAGAACTATCCTCATAAACTAATTCATTTTTTAACGAGGTTGACATAGAAGATGAACAATCCTCGGACGATCTTGTTTCATTTTTTAAGGAGCTTGACATAAGAAAATGAACTCTGGTCCGATGACCTTGTTTCATTTTTTAAGGAGCTTAACACAAGAAAAAGAACCATGCTTCAAAGACAACTCATCATGTTGAATAAGAAGTCATGGCTTCCAAGAGGTGGGAGAACAACATCTCAGAAATCAAGACCCAATGCCCCCAGCACACGATGCACAACAGCACTGTCACTGAATGTGGGCACGGGACAAGTGGCCACATAATTAAGCTGCGACGGGGAAGATACCACCAGCAAATAATGACCCGAAAGGGACGATGGTGGACCAGATGTCACATCAGGACCAAAGAATGAAAGCTGATCAATGGTCACGATCCGACCTTTGTGTGGAAAATAGATCACATGAAAGAGGGAGGAGACAAGCGCTCCCATGACATAAGTATAGTCACTCACCAGGAGTAGATTAAAATCCAAAGGGCGTAGAATAATCATCACGTCTATATAGATGGTTTTACCTCCCAAATTACTAGGCAACTTTGGAAGGATCCCTAACGGTTGGTAGGTTCTTCTATTAAAATCCAACAGATTCTGAGTAACAGGCACAGGCGGTGGAGAACCAAAATCTTGCCAAGTGGTTGAAGACATAATACTAACAGACATGCCTTGGGTAAGAACACATCAAAGTTCTATACCGTGATCTCAAAAGGCACATAAGAAGGAAGGCAGTATCTTGAGAATCGACTCCAATCGAAGGAAGCGACCAAACTACTTGGAGGGGGTACCACAGGAATGGAATGGTCATCCCCTTATGTTACGTGAGGAAGAGGAGCATCCTCTTAGACCTCCATCATGGGAGCAAGAGGATCAACTTCTTGAACCAAAGGGATGGGAGAATTTTTCTCCAAGTCCGAGGAATATGAAGAAACAAGAAGAACGTGAGGGGGATAAGATCCACTCTTGGTGGAAAAGACCTGATTAACCACATGTGGGAACAAATCAACCATTTCCATGACCAATGGTTGGTTGGGAATGGATTCGTGAATTTGAATTTATGAGGGAGCGGGATCAACCAAAGATGAATCTTGACCAATCGTTGAATTAACTAGCAGGGGACTCGAAGAAAGCTTATGGTAACCAGCCAGAAGGTAGGGTGTAGAAACAGTAGGGTTGTCCAACACCGTCTTTGCTTCATACATGTATGGAAAAAGGTGAATGGAATGATGCCCTTCATACAACTTACAGGGATTCGTAATCTTACCTTGTTTCTTACGAGTCTTATCAGTACTAGTCTAATATGTGCCACCAATATGACTTCCAGAAGCCAAAGGCAACGACAGACGGTCATCGAACCATACTTCAAGCACTTGGGGAATGCCAGGGTAGTCTTGAAGAAAGTGGTCTCCTTTGCACAACATGCAAGGGAATTTGACATTCCATGGAAGTTTGGATGGTTTATTGATGGAAGGTTTCTTAGGCGCAAAAGCCACAGAGTTGGCCTCTCTCTTATCTGAATTCTTCTTCTTTGTCTTCTTCTTCTTCTTCTTAGCCACCTGATTACTAGAATCCAGACTTTCACCAGGCGAAGTAGAAGAGGAGGATGAAGGAATAGGTGAAGAAGGGGAGAGGTCCACCTTAGAATCATCATTATGTTTCTCAAGGGGGGGAGATGGTTGTACAAAGGGCGGAATACTCGAGACCACAGACGTCGAGAATAACCAAACAGGAAACCCAATGGTTAACCCAGGAAGGGATAATGTTGCCATATAAGGAGCACCAACATTCCCAAAAGTCGAAAAAGGACTAGGATTCCCTTTGGAGGGGATTCATTGGTTGGTAAACTCCGGAAACGTTGCCATTGGAAACAACCCTAAAACAACACACCAAGGAAGATAAATTTAACCAAGAATATTTCATGGGCAAGTAATATTTTAAGACATCGAAACCAACTCTGTTGTTTCATATTTTTAGAGTCAGGAAACAGGCAAAAGGTGACTCTATCACTTTTAGGTTGAAATGAGCATGAAAGGACAAGAGCTAGATGATCCCATCTCTTGTTTAAAGAGTCATGAAAAGATCGAAATGACTACTCAGGTACTCTTAGCAAGAGGGTATACTAGGTTTCCGTGAACTGTCATATACACCTCGGTGATCAAATGAAAGAGAAATGACCAAGGACTTAATGTACGTGCAGGTAGTCTCCCCGAATGTTGTGTTTGGTGTATCACGGTTACAAGGCGGTGAACTCCACTTCCTATGGATAAAAGGATTGAAACCTATGAGGGTCTCCCTTTATAAACTTGAAAATACGAGGAGCACAAGTCCGTGCTAGCATTGTCTAATTCTGGATGGCAAGCAAAAGCTACTAGGTTTAATGATGTCGTAACACATCACTAGCCTAGACCTCTAAATGTGAGTGTTAAGTTTCAATGCTTCCTTAGGTTGATTGAATAAAATTTAAAGGTTGATCTTGAATTATGTCTCAATTTCAAGGCCCTATCGAATGTCATATGACAATCTCCTATATGCAGCTATATGGGAAAATAAATCTTTCAATTCGATGAATGTTATCTAGTTAAGGGAAGAGTCTCAAACAATGATGCAGAAAACAACAAGCGCAAATTTTCCGAACCAGATGACTTTCACTATCCAAAAGTAATCTAAAACATTCAATGATGCAAATTATGCAATGTAATCTATGCAAAATCCTCTTTTTTGAAAACTATGCAATTGTAATCTATGCCCAAATTCCTTTTTCTTTTGAAAGAATAAGAATGCACTCAATGCATTTTTTGATAAAATGAGAATCTACTTAATGCATGATTTTCATGAAAGAGAATGCACTCAATGCATTTTTTAGCTTTCAATCATTAAACAATGTAATCTAAGTTCAATGATGGATCTAAAAAAAGACTTTTCAATGCAATGTGATCTAATGCATTTTAATGAAAAGAAAACTATGAGACGAAAACTAAATGAATGCAAATTTCCTTAATGGAAGGATGAATGCAAAAGGGATAAAAAAAACACTAAGAATGCAATCATTGTTTTGAACACTTCGTAACAAAAATCCTCAAAAAGCCTATAGGACATATGAGTTGAAGCACAAAGAGGAATTCCAAAGCATGGGATCAAAACAAGGCATTCATTCCCTTTTACATCAAACAATCATAGAAAGAAGACTTTTCAGCTAAACAATGAGCAATGTAATCTATGCTCACAAGTGAAAAAATAAAGGGGAGAATGTGTAAATCATACAGAGATAAGGACCAGAAGGGAAAGACACACTGGTGAAGGACTTAGGAAAAAAAAACTTAACTTTTCACACACCTTGAAATTGGCACGACTTTTGTGGGTGAAACTTGCGCCAACTCGCACGACTTTCTAACTGACAACTAGTGCCAATGGCCAATTGGCGCAAATTTCTAACTGAAAACTTGTGCCAATCGATGCTACTGTCAGAAAAGTAAAAGAGCCAATGCTTGAAAAAGAAAAAACAAAGAATTTCTCCCAACCAAGACCAGACTTACCACTTCAAGCAAAAACTAAAAGATCGTATTTGATGAAAAACACAGGAACAAACAAGAAAAAGACATACAATCAAGTCAATGACCAAAACTGACCCAAAAAGCCTAAACGACAAACTCACACTGATCCCCAGTGGAGTCACCAATCTGTTAAGCAGGTAAATCCTCTCTGCGGACAGAGACGATCCCTCTAGCCCTAGGGTGGGTCTAGAAACAAAGGGACATGCTAGAGTGTTTCTTCCTAGTTATTGAATGAACAAAGGACATGGTAGATTGACCTACCTAGAGTCCAACATTATCATTGTTGTTGTAGTAGTGGCGGCTTCTCACTCCTTCCTTGGAAATTCACAACCCTTCCGCCGTTACGCTCGAATACCTGCACATAGAACAAGAAACAAGAACAACATATGACATAATGGTTTCCCTCATAACTACTAGCCAATCAAAGAGGGCTAAGCATGTTGCATTAAGCATTTAAGATAATACAAAATGGGAACCAAACAATAGTCATATTGTATATAAATGAATAGAAGTAAGAGTTACAACCAATGCTTTGACGTTGTAGTCTCCTCTAGCGGGGTTCAGCTGAAGCGTGTCTCAGATGCTCATCACGGAATTCAAATGGGATGAAGGTATGGATTCAAGCTCTCTCAGAAGTCATGGACTCAAGCTTCCTCAACATAATTCCTTCTTATTCTATCTTCTCTAGTAATTCAGCTATAATATGTTTAATTCTCCAAGTTCATCTATTTAGCTATAATGTGTTCAGCTAGCTTATGCAAAGAGAGATAGCTTTTATTTATAGAGGAAAAGGAGGAGGTTGGGATCCCTATAAAAAAGGTGGGAGGGAGGCCTATCCTTTAGGAGGTTCTCATGGGAGGTGGAAACCATAAACTAAAGGATGGAGTCAGTGGTTATTCAGTCCAACCACTCCCAATGACTCATACTTGAAGTTTTTGAAGTGGAATCTTTGCCTCTATTTTTAAAAAATATTCCATAAACAGCTTGGCGCAGGTGTCTAACTAGCACAGAGTGCCAACTAGCATGGGCCCAACATTAATTTTCCGAATCAACGCGGGGGTGTAACTGGCTACTCGCGGCAAGGCAAAAACAAGGCTTTTTACAGCTCTGCTCAGGGAATTGTCAACAGAAGGAATGTTGCTCTCATGTAAAGGGATGCGATGATGGTATTTGCAAGGCATGACACTTCTTATTAGTGAAAAAAAATACCCTCCAATGTGCGAGTTGGGGATTGCAGGGACAGTGACAAAATTCTGTGCAACAATCACAAATTCAAACTAAATGGGGTTTTTTGACAGACCACAAGATACTAAAAAATCAAGGAAATTCAGCTAGAAGGAGACTGATGATAGAGACGCTCAAAAAACCAAGGCAAAGCTTGTGAAAAAACAGGGACCAACCCTAGTGCAGAGAGGGCACTGGGACGGAGTGGGCTAGGGTGAGGTGCAATGCTTTGTCAGAGGCACTGGGGGAGTGTTGGTCTTGAAAAAGAGGTTCTCAACAAAAAATTACAAAAAAGGTTGAGTGAAGCCACTTCTAGGTTTCTTCTTGGATGGATGATGCAACAAAGGTCTGTGAAGGAGGAAATCAAACACAAAGGACAGGTAAAGTCACCAAGGGAATAATTCGTTCCAGATTATGGTCGCTAATTTATTATACGAGATTCATGATTACAGACAAAGGTATCTCCCCTAGGTTTGGTGGTCAACCTACAAGAACAAAGAGACAATGGACCTAATGTTTTTCCTTAAAGTAAATAGATTATGGAGTGCGGCCTACCTGGAAATTTTCTCTCACTTCGCTCTTTCTTTAGATTGGAAGCTCCAATTCCAGCTCTGATCACCAAAATTGGATCTTGCACAGACAAATAATACAAGCCGAGAAACTACGAGATGTATGAAGTATAATTTAAATAATCTATTCAATATATCAACATAGTATTGAAATACATTAATCAACATCGCATATAAGAAAACAAATAATTCTTTGCATTAATATAAATAGAAGGATATTACAACCATAAGTCGCAGTTGATCTTGTAGAAGAGTTCCTCCGAGTTGTTTACTCATCCTTTCATTGTCACTACTAGAGTATATGTTCTCATTAGATCTCCAAGAACCAGAGTTAAAGATGTAGTACCTCAAGAATCTTGGGATGGTAAAAAGGTGAATCTCTCTCACTTTAGAATTTTTGGTTGTGTATCATTTACACATGTTCCTGAGAATCTACGAAATAAACTTGATGATATAAGTGAAAAAATGCACATGTTTATGCTATAGTGAATAGACAAACACCTTTAGACTCTACAATCTACTCACCAAGAAATATTTTTTAAGAAGATATGTTAATTTTTTTGAAAATAAATATCATCCTAATCAAGTTGATGAAGCTTTATATCAACTTATTCATCCACCATGACTGCTATATATTGTAGGTACAGTTGAGCCACACCACTTTGAAAATGATACATCTTCCCATAATGAATCCAACAATGATTCATAATCTTCAAAAGATAATAAAAAACCCAGAATCATCACGGACGTATATGAGCACGAAAATGATTTTGATCAGCAAAATATTATTGCATTTATTTCATGTCAACCAACCCATTTTGAAGAGGCAATTAAATAGCAACATTAAACTGATGGAATGAATCGTTAAATCAGATCCATAAAGAAGAACGAGACTTGGGAACTTTTTGATCTCCCAAAAGACAAAACCATCATTGGTGTCAAGTGGGTCTACAAGACCAAACTGATGAAAATGGAGAAATCAAGAAACATAAGGCAAGGCTCATTGCAAAAGGATTCTCCCAACAACTTGGTATATAGTATGGTGAAAAATTTGCTCCAATAGAAAGGTTAGACACAGTAAACTATTATTTCCAATGCAACTCAAAATAAATGGAAAGTTTTTCAACTTTATGTAAAACATGATTTCTTAAATGGTATATCAAGGGAAGAGTTCTATGTGGATCAAACACTTGGTTTTGAAGTTCCATGATAGGAGCATGAGGTGTATATGTTGAATAAAGGCTTATATTTCTTGAAACAAGCTCCTCAAGCATGGTCCAATCAAATCAATTCTTACCTCATCAAAAGTGGATTTCGTAGAAGAAATCATCAGCTAACTCTTTATACAAAAACTCGTGAAGGTAAAATTCTCAATGTTTTACTTTATGATGATGATATGATTTGTACACGTAATATGATGTTAGAATAATTCAAAGCTTCCATCCAAACATGATTTGATATGACCGATCTTGGCCTCATGAAGTAATTCTTAGGAATTGAAATTCAACAATATCCTAATGGAAATTTTGTCTCTCAACAAAAGTATGCCACTGAAATCCTCCAAATGTTTAATGATGAAATGAAAACCAACTGACTCTCCAATTTCTCTAGGAACTAAATTGAGAAAACAAGATGAAGGACAATCAGTTGATTCTACTTTGTATAAAAGTATAGTTGGTAGTCTCTTGCATCCAACTACCACTAGACTTGACATCATGTTTGCAACTAGTTTTGTTTCGAGATTTATGGAATCAGCCAAAAATTCCAATTGCAAGGTTTCAAAATAATATTAAGATATGTTGTAAGGACACTAGACTATGAATTATTCTACACACATTCTACATATCACTCACTTTCATGATAAATAGATAGAGACTATGCATGCAAATTAGATGATCAGAAAAACACATCAAGGTATTCTTTTCAGTTGGTCACAAATATGATCTAATTGGAATCGAAGAAACAACCCATTGTTTCAATATATTTTGCAGAGGAAGAATATGTAGCTGCAACTTCAACAACTTGTCAAGCAATATGGATGAGAAGGCTATTGAAGGATATTTCAAAGGTTCAAAAGGATCCAACTCCTATTTTCTGTGATAACAACTCCACCATTTCTTTATCCAAAAAACATGTCTTTCACAAAAGAGCAAACATATTGACACATGCTTTCATTTCATTCAAGAGTTTGTCAATGATGGAGATATATTACTTGATTTATGTGGGTCACACGATCATCTTGCAAATATTTTTACAAAACCAGTAGGAAAATATATATTTGAATTTCAGAGAGCGTACTTGGGCATTGTAAATATCAATGATTGAAACAATTGAGATTAGGAGGTGTTGAGAGCGTTAATCTCACTATCCCTAGTTTGTGTGCTAGGTGTCATAGTCAGTTTGAATTTAGTTCATTTTGTTATCACTCTGAATATTTCCAAAGGTTTTTCTTGTGATTAAAGGAAATATCAGAGGTAACTACTATCCACTTTTGGAGATCAGGATCTAGCCTTCCTAATACTCAGAGAGGGCTCTCTCTTAATGATTTAACTTTGTTTATTTTAATTTATTTTAGGCTAGTTATGTATGATTGATTGGGTTGGTTTTAGATTGGTTTTGGTTGGTTGGTGAAATTGCTGATTTAGATGAATAGGTGCTTATCATATTTTCATTGGGCTATGGAGTCAATGTGCTTTGAAACAAAACTAAATCAAATTATAAGGAAAGTGTTACAGGGAAATATAGGTGAGCAATATCAGATCTGAAGGTTGAGTGGTGAAGTGGTTTTTCAATCGGGATCAAGGAACAATTAAGAACTCCTTAAACCAGATAATGAAGAAGGTTAAAGAGGTCAATCAGGATCAGAGAGAAATTAAGAGTTCCCTAAACCAAATATCAAAAGAAAACATAAAAATGTATAACAGTCAAAAGAAGAGTGCAATTAAACAAATTCTACAGTAATTTTCCTGTTAAAACATTCAGATTTAGAACACATAAATTTTATGGAATACTTAAGAAAAAGGACATGAACAATTGAAATTTATACTTCACTGAAATAGCTCATCACATGAATCCTGTAAAGAAGTTTCTTTATTACTGATTCAGTCAACCGACTGGAAATTGGTACGATAACCCTTTGGCAAGAAGATCAATCAACTAACAAAATGTTCATAAGTCCACACTTGACCGACCCTTGATACTTTGAATGATGAAGTATTTATACAAAATTTTACAAAAAATATCCTGTCAACTGACTAGGATTTATTTAGGAAAATAAAATATCTTTGCATAAAGATAGTGACACCTTCTAACTAACTGATATCTGGCCCTGATTTCTTTGATTGTTGTTGCCTATTTTTTTCTTTCATCTGATTTCTTTCACCTGTCTTTGACTTGTTTTTTCTTTAATATATTTTCTCTTTTACTCTTTAAAGTAAATCATACCATTTCTCCCACGTATCCTCATTTGGAATTTTTATCTTCATCATCCTTTGATAAATCTCGTCTGCTTTAGAATATTTTGCAAAAGTGGTCTTATTTACAGAAACATGATTTATCTTGTGCTGAAGGTAAAAGAAGTTCTCGAGAGTTTGCAAGAGGACCTTGCCTCTGGTAGTGCCTTTCATTGCAGAAATGTGAGAAGTTTCTTGGCTACCTCCCTCAATTTCTTCACATAGTCCTCATGCCTCTTGAGTTCATCATTTATTACTAATGGACTAGGCAAACCCTTCTGTCTCAAAATATCAAGTTTGCTGAAAAACTTATTCACTGCCAGTTCCAAGACCTGACATTTTTCCTCCAGCTGCAACATTAGATTTCTCTTGGAAATTACTTTCTTCACTTCTAAAATAGATTTTGTTATGTCCTCTAACTCAAGTTCTTCCAATTCATATTTATTTTTAGAATTTATGAATTTCATTAGTTCAGTGGCTTCTTTTGGTCTATCACTAAGACCAATGTTTACTTTATGAATTGCTTCACCAACTTCCTTTACCAAGTCATTTTGCTTGAAGATAATCTAGATAGAGGGCCAAATATTCTTAATAGAGTTAATGATATTGCACCTTAATCGCTCCTTAGCTTAGGCTAAAGGTTCTTTCAATGATAAATCTTTCTCAAGCTGGTGGATTCTGTTATTGATTCTATGGACTTTGTGTTCTTCAGTTTGATGTGTTATTTATGCTGATTTATTTTCATTTTATAGACTTTTTATATGTTCCCTAAGATTATAAATTTTTGTATTCTGAATAGACATATCTTCCATTACTTTTATTAATTTGATGGCCTCATCAATGGGATGGGTTGTTGGTATTGATGATGTTGTTGTTGTTGTAGAAACTAGAACTAATGTTGATACTGGAGTTGTTGTAGATACTAGAGCTAATGTAGACACTTGTGCTAATGTAGATGCTATAGGAATAGTATGATGGGAACTTCTTTCATGTGGTTTTTTTTTTCTGTACAATTTTATTCATTTCTGTCTCCATTTCCTTTAGTTGAGTTGTCAACTGAATTATTAAATTCATCATTTCATCCTTTTGATTTTTTGTCTCCAAAACCTCCTTGGTTTGTGGATTAATCTGCAAAATTTGATTTATGGATTGAGAAGTGAAATTAAAGAGGATTTCTTGGTTAGGGGTGGCTATAACCCTTTCATTGGGCAAATAGTTGTTTTGGCACAGTCTAATGAGTTCAGGGAACTGATAGGTTTGTGTGAATATGTATTTGGGAAGGTTAGAGTCCCATAGATGAATATCATCTACCTGACCAAAAAAAAAATTATGTCTCCAACAGTGGAGTTCCAAAAGGTTGCTATCAGTGATAGTGTCATTGATTTTGAAGTCTTTATCAGCCAACAGGGTATGGTCAACATCTACCAGGGGTGGTTACAAAGGGTTTACGGTCTAGATGCTTTGTGAAGCCATTAATTTTGATTCGTTTATCAATTTTTGTGCTTAATTGATGAAGGTAGGTACTCAATATTACCTGGAATATTGAAGCTTTGGTATTGGAAGAGGTCCAGGTAGTAGCGAGGCTTCCAATTTGATTGGCGATGGTCTATTCGTATTTTCCGCAATTTCAACTGCGATAGTGAGATAACGGTTAGGGCAGGGTTTTATTATTTTCAAAAACTAAGATTTATTGCATGTGGAGGGGGTTCTATTTGTTTATTATTTTTTTTAAATTCAAGTGGTTTATTTCACGGCTTGGGTGGTTTATCGCACAACAAAAAATAGTTTGGCAGCTTGGGGAATGGGGGGTCGATAAAATGTGGTAGCGCCGCATGGTAGGGGTGTGGGGGAGTGAAACCACCCATTTCACACCCCCCACCTCTGTTTTAAATTTTGAGCAATAGGGAGTGCGAAAGGGATCAGGATTTGTTGCATATGATCTGCGGTGATCGGACGGTTGATGGATATGTAGGTTTTCAAAGAGGTAGGGTCAGGTATTATATATGCAAAGTATTATAATATAAAGTGGGCCAGGGATTATGAAATAAGTTTAGGAAATATATTAAGCAGGGGGGCTTTAAGTCAAAGGGGAAGTGGGACCCACTTAAATATTTGGCGTTTTTAAACTATGTAAAAGTGGGTTTTTTTGTTTTTTTATGAAAAGGCGGAGTTAGTAAAGGGGAAGGGGTTTTTCAAAGGGGAAAGTGATTTTAGCAAGGGGAAGGGAATTTAGTAGGGGAAAAGGGGTTTTATGATAAGGGGAAATGTTTTAGAAAGACATTAGTGATAATAGATAAACTAAATGATACTTTCCATAACTTTTGTAAGTATCCTACCTACCCTTTATTTATCCTCACATTTTTTATTTCCTTTATTGGGTGCATTTGAGATTGTCGACCCTTTTCTTTTCTTTTGATAAGAAAACTAACTTATTTCTAACCTTATATCTTCAAATGGCTCAGATTAAACTTATGAGCTCATTCTATTCTGTACCTAACTACTGATCTGCCAAGATTAAATGGTTTGGTCAGATCTATATTCACTAATTATTATAACATGAAATTTAAAGGCATGAATAATAATATTAGATACTATGATCATCATGAATTGTGGCATTTTGAACAATCTAGACACAATTTTATTTTCAAAAGTAAACTAAACTAAGAGTAGTGGCATTTGAATGTGCAACACTTTCAAAATTTATTTTTGTTTCTTTTTATGGGGTTCATATTTTACATCTTTTTTTATTTTTCTTTCTTTTGGTCCTTTGATTATTCTTTTAGGACATACCCTCTTTTCATTTTTTAATATGGAAAACATTTGCAGAAAGCAAAGGAATGTACAATATTACAAGACTAAACATAGCCACTTCAAAATTATGATACCTATTATTATAGGACCCTAACAGTGGCTCCACTTGGGGATGACATCTCCTTGTGAGATGTCAATAAATTTATGATCAATGGCCTTGGAACTTTGAATTTTCTTTGATTGGAACTACTTTCTATGATCTCCTTTATTCAAACATATGATGTTATATCTTTTAAAGCTTAGGGCCTTCTCTTCGGGCTTCAAATTTGAAAGATAAACATCCAATCAAATATAAAATTTTCTATGGTATTTACAATGAGTAAAATAGAATCAATTAAACTACTGGTTATTCTGGTGAAAAGTACTGCTTCAGCGTTCGACCATTGACTGGTCCACCTGGTAGATTTGTTCCATCTAATTCTTTCAAGAAAAATGTATTGTTGCCTCTGTAACCATAAATAATGCATGGGCCCTTATAGATAAATTCAAATTTCCCATGTTTTCATTTGTCTTCCCTTATGTAATTCCATTTGAGTACTTGATCACCTATGAAAAAATCATCTTCTTCAATTTCCTTATCAAAGATATTCCTGATTTTTTCTTGAATTACTTGGGACTTGATATAAACTTCTTCCTCGGTTTGCTGCAAATGAATTTTTTGGGTTATACTCCTTTGGATATCATTTGGTTATAATTGTAGCTCTTGAATCATTTTAATCACTCTCCTAATGAAGATGGAAAAGCATCAACCATCCCATACACTAATTGATAGGGAGAGGTACCAATATATTTCTTAGTAGTTAGTCTGTTTGCCCATAAGGCATTGACTAACCTTTTATTCCAGGTTTTCTTGTTATCCTCCAATAGATTTTTTATGATGTTGACTAGGCTTTTGTTTGAAGATTCTGCTAGTCCATTACCTTGAGGGTAATAGGAAGTGGAATGGCCTGGGGTGATATGGTATCTATTACAAAAATATATCATTTTCTTGGATTTGAAGGAAGTAACATTATAAGTAATGAGATTTGTGGACATCCAAATCTAGAAAGGATGTTGTTCTCCGGAAATGAAATAATGACTGAGTATGTGGCTTGTCTAGAAGGGATGGCTTCTATCCATTTGGTAAAGTAATTAGTGGTTATCAAAATCCATTTATGCTGGGAAGAGGAATGTGGGTGAATTTCACCATTGAATTCTAAACCCCATTGTTGAAATGGAATTTCTACTGAGATAGGTTTGAGGGGTAATGGTAAGAGTTTCTTCTTCCCTTCAAATATTTCACATTTGTGATAGGAGGTCACATACTTTTTGACATCTGCAAAAAGAGTGGACCAGTAAAAACCTGCCCTCAGAATTTTGTCAGCAGTTGTTTTCCAGTATAGGTGTCCTCCACAATCTCCTGCATGACTTTTTCAGCTTCATCTTTTAATAAAAAATTTAACAGAATTCCACCATGATCTTTCCAAAATAAAACATTATCTAAGATACAATATTTCATTGCTTTCATTTTTAAGAATATAATTTTCATTCTAGATAAACCACGAGGAGCTTGTAAGTTGAGTAAAACAAATATAATGTCTACATACCAGGGTGAATCTATAAAATCTTCACCAATTTGTGGAGTCGCCATCTCTTCGTGATCATCTAGGGCAGCAATGAAATTTATATCTAAGGCCTGACAGTTCGATTCAACCATGATTTTGGCTAAACCTTGGCATTTAATTAATTTTTTAGGCTTGATCTCAATGTCATATTCCAGTATTGTGGCAATCCATTTCCCTCTCTTTCCATCAGGCCCATTCTGAGTTAGAATGTCCTTGACAACTGAGTTTGGAACATATTCAATTATGTGAGAGTATAAAATGTACACTATGAAACCTTTTATGGCTTTCACTAAAGTAAGAGCTTGTTTTTCCATGATATTATACTTTAGTGTTTCATCTCTCAAGGATTTACTGAAGAAATCAATGGGTTGTTCATCACTCTCATCGTTCTTTGGCAAAAAGGCTATTTCAAAGGTGTGTTCTGAAGCAAATGAAAAAATTATGAAATCTTTGTTGAAATTAGGACTTATGAGGACAGGTGTTTTAGTAAGGACTTCTTTGACTGCTTCAAAAGATTTCTTAGCCTCTACTGTCCACTTAAGTATTGAATCCTTTTTCAACATGTTATTCAAATTTCTAAGTAGTCTACTAAGTTAGAAATGAATCTTCTAAGAAAATTTATTTTGCCTAAAAAATCTTGTAATTATTTAATGTTTCTCGGGAGACTGATATTCAGGATTGCTTCTATTCTAGCTGGATCAATTCTAATTCCCTCTTTTGAAATGATGTGTCCTAGGATTTTTCCTTCTTCTAATACAAAAAGTGACTTTTTAGGATTTAAGGATATCCCAAACTTTCTGCATTTTATGAATACTCTTCTTAGATGATCTAGATGTTCATTATCTGATTTGGAAAACACTGTGATATCATCAAAGTAAATTACCAAAAATTCATGGATTTGTTTTGCAAAGGAAATGTCCGTGGCTCTTTGGAATGTTTCTCCAGCATTCATCAGTCCAAAGGAGATTTTCAGGTACATGAAAGTTCCCTAAGGAGTAATGAATGCAGTCTTAGCTTGATCTTCAGGTTCGACTAGGATTCGGTTGTATCTAGAAAATCCATTAAGTAATGAAATTTTGGATGGCCCTACTACCCTCTGGATAATGTGGTCCATTTTAGGGAGGGGATTTTTATCCTTCAGTGATACTTTGTTCAAGTTTCTGAATTCAAAACAGAGTCTAATTTCTCCTATTTTCTTTCTAGTCAGGACAAAATTTGAGACCCAATCAGAATATCTGATGGGTGATATGGTTTTAGCATCGTACATCCTTTTAACTTCTTTCTCTATTAATGGCATATGAACAGGGTTAATCCTCAGCTTCTGTTTAAAGGGTTTCTTATTTTCTTTAATTGGTATCTTATTCTGGATAATGCTAGTATCATAAGACTTGAGGTCTTCATAACTCTAGGAAAATATGTCTTGGAATTCTTTAAACAAGCTAATATACTTCAAATTTTCAGTTGGAGGTAATTTCTTAGATATCTTGATAAGTTTGGGATTTTATTTTGTTCCTATGTTGCATTCCTCTATATCTGACCTTAGAGGCTCCATTTTAGGTTTTCTAGCCACATCATTGGAGTTAAAGGGGTCTTCTAGTGGGGCTAATACCTTACGCAAAATTTTGTCTTTGAGGTTTAAAAATTTTGATTCATCATTGATTAATTCCTCAATTTCTACTGTTTATAATTGTTCTATTTCTAATTTAGTGAATTTGGTTGGTTATATCTTATTTACATCATTTACATCTACTTCATTATTCATGGTATAATCTAATGTACAGTTAGTGTCTATATTACAGTTTTGAAATTATCCTTCACAATTTATAAAAACTTAAATTTGTGAGTCTTGTGAAAAGATTTTCCAATACTTCAAATTATCAGGTATGGTTGGCCTATGTCTTTCCTCAGTAGTGTACTAGTGATTTGGTTGGAAATGTAACATGTATGTGCTAGCAAAAGTGGCCAAGCTATGTGCTTGCATATTTTACTTTGTTGAAATAACAACAAAGTTAGTCTCAAGAAAATATCTTACTAAGTCTAGGATTGTTTCTCTGTAATGGCTAAGTCTAGGGTTATTAAAAATGTACTCCCCCTTGACTTTTTTTTGGTTGATTTTTTAGTCTCCCATGATGTAAACTGTCATAGCTCCAAGTTTTCTTACGATTTGCAGTCCTAACATTAATTCTTCATACTCTTCCATATTATTAGTTCATTGGAAATTTAATCTGAAAACATGTCCTTTTGAATGATCATTCTCTAAATTATAGATCCATACTCGAGCTCCTACTCCTAATCTATTCACATAGCCATCAAAATCTAAATGCCACAAATATTCATGTGTTATATTTTCAGAATCAACTTCTTTGTGTTCTTCTTCTAAAGCTACGATTTTATCTTTGTTATTGTCTAAATTACATAAGATAAATGAGTCCAGATCATAATGCATTGAATAGATAGGGAAATTTTATGGTCTTTATGAAATACTTACCATGTATTTCATCAATGTTCCTCTATATAATTTCATTTTCTGACCAAACACACAAATGGTAGCATATGACATGTCCAATTGTAGTGATCCCTTTAATTTTTCTCCCCATGAGCGAGATAATAACATAGCATATTTAGGAGGGATATCAACAACTACTATGTCAATGGAAATGTTCTTTGTTGGGCACTAGACTAGAGTTTCACACAGATCTTTGATCAAGACAAGACATTTGACTTGACTAGAATCAAAGGAGAAAATGTCCTTATAAGGTCTGGTGATGTATAAGTTTAATTTTTCCATGACTGCTTTAGGCATTAAGTTATGAGAGTCTCCAGAATCTAACATAGCATTGTCTAATATTTTATCATGAATGTTTAGGCTAATAGAATGGAGGGACACCCCCTTGTTGATGTTTTCAATATACTTCAGGGCCAAATAATAACTCAGGTTGATCATCATTGAGGTTGAAAATATCCTCACCTTCAACTATGCTTAATGTTTCAGTAATTTGTGCCTTGTATGAGTCATTTTTCACCAGCTCTATTAAAGGAACTCATATTTTCATTTTTGCTATCTCACTTTTGATATTGAATGGCATTTGAGTTTTGTCTAATTTAATCATTTCATTTTTACCAATTGTGGTTTGTGTGGTTTTATCTTCTTTATCAGCACTTGGTAATTTAGTTTGTGTTTGAACTATTTTGTTTTCAACTTCCTTGTCTGGGATGGTTTGAGTAGCACTTGATGTGATGTCTACAATATTTGGGATGGAATTTTTCAGGGTTTCTCTAGGTAGAATTTGTAGAACTTTGGTCACTGGAGCTTCTATTGTTTTCTTAGTTTGGGTTTGGACTGATTTCTTAATAGGAACCTCTATGTTCTTTTTGCTTCTAAGGCTATACTGTTTATGAACTTCATAGATAGCAGATTCATAGCCTTGTTTGTAGTGAAAGGATTCTCAAGACTTTAATTGTGATTTTTGTAACATGTACAACTCTTGTTCTTCCTGGGTAAGAAAAATGGCAACTTCATTGTTTATTCCTATTAAGTTTATCTAGGTGTCCTGGTCTTCTTCATGCTGTTGTGAACTTTCTGTAGAAATTATATACAATATGCATGTATACTACTGGACTCCCCTGATCTAACAATTAAATCCATTGTTAAATACAAAATCCTTCTACTCAATTCTTTATGGAAATTAAATCGCCAATTGAAAACATATGAAGAAAATTCAATCACACATAAAAAGATGTTTTACTAGGAAAGCTTAAAGCTAAAAACCCCAACTATCATATATTATGTATATCATGGAATCATGAAACAATTTCATACAAATTTCAGCTCATAGATCTCTCAGTACAATATACAATCGTCTCACATTTTTATACAAAAATTGGTTCGCGCATGCACCAATTTACTGCCTCTTGACAACCTGCCTCCATTGCGCAATCCCTGGTGAAGAAGAACCTTGAATGAATTCGATCTTGCCTTGATTTGACTATGAAATCCTCATTGGAAACTACAATGTGTGTTTATATGCATTGAATGCATCACTATAGTCACAGCGGATAGTAAAACACACCCTTTCACTTATCTCTCCACTAGGTCTCGACTAGATCTAATATGCAAGTAGTTAATTGCTGTATTTCTTTAGTTGCAAGTAAGCCACTACCTGTGAATTAATTAAATAATTAATTCACTCATCTTTCACTAGTTTATCTTTAGTTACAACTAGCATAACTAAGTTTAACTCACTTAACTGAGTTAAACAAAATAAAAACTCCCATAACTACTCTTCACACTCAGTTACAATGATTTCCATCATGCATGAGTCACCAACCAACCTTGCAACCTGTAATTCCATAAACTAACTGGTTTTCCACATCAATTAGCTAAAATCAAGTGCTCCAAGAGAATAAGTTATTATTTATTGTCTGATTATCATTAAGGGCTAATAATAATCAACATGCATTCTATTTTTAGATATGTGATCTATAAATAGACTTTGCCCATGTTCTAAAAATAGAAACTCATCTAAAGATATAATTTTCTCAACCATATAGAATCAACATCCTGCTAATTTTAGAATATGCTCACCATTCTAAAAATAGACATACACCTAAAAATAGCCTGCGAGCCCCACTTAAGTGAAGGTGCTTAATTTTCACTAGGATCATCATCTTGTTGAATCTCAACACTCCCTCTCAACAAGAAAGGAATTATCCTTCACCCTGATCCTATCTCTATGGTATTCAAATTTTCTCCTGGTGAGCGCCTTCGTCAGAATATCTGCATCGTGATCTTCTGTAGGAATGTACTAAAGCAACATGATCTTCCGCTGCACAAAATCTCTAATATGATGATATCAGATATATATATGCTTATATTTATCATGAAACACAAGATTAGTCAAGAGATTAATGCAACTCTGATTATCACAATAAATCATTGTAGGATCTAAATGAGATCTGAACAAACCAACCAGGATCTTCCTCATCCAACTAGCCTCACATGCAGCTTGATTTGCTGCCATGTATTCCATTTCCACTAAACTGAGTTCCTCAAATCTTTTTTTCCTGTTGTACCAAGAAACAGTTGTAGATCTGATACTAAAAACCCCTCTTGATGTGCTCTTTCTGTCTGTTGGGCTGCCTGCCCTATCTGCATTCATGAAGCCATGCAACTTCACCCCATCCGTTTGTTTGTACCATAATCCATAATTAGATGTCCCCTTAAGATATCTCAGGACATGCTTTCTCACCTTCCAAAAGAGCTTGGTAGGCTTAACCATCCCTTGACTAAGCTGGTTCACCGCATAGCATATGTCTGGTCTTTTATTAACTAAATACATGAGTGAACCCACCAACTGTCGATAGAGAGTAGCATCCACTACCTCTGCTGATGTAGCATCCTCTTTCCTCCAATTTCCTAGAAGAGGAGTATCCATGGGGTTGCAGTCCTCCATGTGAAACTTACCAAATATCTCCCGAGCATACTTGCCTTGAGACACAAACAGTTCACCTTCTTGTTGCCATATTTCCAATCCAAGGAAATAATGAAGGAGGCCCATATCCTTCATCTCGAACTCCTTTGCAAGGTCCTCCTTGCATGAGTGTATCAGCTGCTCATCACCAGTCAGTATTAAATCATCAACATAAAGAAAAATTATTAAAATCTTACCATCCACCAAAATTTGGTATAGTTTTGCATCCGCCTCACTCTTGGTGAAGCCAAGTATAGTGAAATAGTTGTTGATCCGAGTGTACCAAGCATGGGGTGCTTGCTTCAACCCATAAAACACTCTTTTGAGTCTGTACACATGCGACTCAGTGTTGAATATCTAAAATCCTTCAGACTGCTCAATGTGCACTTCTTCCTCAATGATCCCATTAAGGAACACAACCTTCACATCCATCTGATGAATGTGCCAACTCATCTGTGCTGAGAGAGAAAGGATGGTACTTATCAAAGAATCCCGTGTGACAGGTGCAAAGGTTTCTTCATAATCAATCCCCTCGATCTGTGAGAAGCCCCGGGCAACAAATCTTGCCTTATAGTTATCAACACTCCCATGAGCAGCTTGCTTTACCTTGTAGATCCATCTTGAACCTACCATTAATTTATCAATCGGCCTTGGAATAATTTCCCAAGCACTGTTTCTGACAATGGAGTCATACTCCTCCAACATTGCATCTACCCATGTGGGCTCCTACACTGCTTCCTAAAAATAATATGGATTTGTCACAATTCATTTTCTTATGAGAGCCATGTATCTAGTATATCATTTAGGAGACTGCCTCTGTTTGCGTTGTGAAGTAGGGACTCCTACATTCTGTGCCGCATCAAGCTTCAGCCTCTCAGCTTCTGTGGTACTGCTTCCGATAGTTCTAATGTTTGGCTCTGCATGAGTGGACTCCTCCACTCCATAATCTTCCTCCTGTGGTTGATCCACATATTGAGGCTCATATTTGGGAACAAGCAGTTCCTCCTCTGCATGCAAGTGTAGCTCCCTCTCAAGTAACAACTTCATGGATTTCTTCTCATTGAATTTTATACCCTGTCGCACCACTGTCATTCGAATGTATGGAAAATACACATGATAATTATGGGGTATTTCTGTGTACCCCACAAATATCCCAACTTCAGCAGTTAGCTCTAGCTTCTTCCTGGCGTTCTTGGTCACATGAACATAAATAGATGAGCCAAAAATCTTAAAGTGAGAAACATCCGGTTTCTTACCAGTAAAAGCTTCTTCAGGTGTACTCATGCCAAGTACTCTATGAGGACAACGGTTTTGCAAATAAACCGCAGTGTTGCATGCTTCCGCCCACAATTGAATTGGTAGGCCCTGATCATGCAACATATCTCGTGCAACACCCACGATCATTCTGTTCTTCCTCTATGCGACCCCATTTTGTTGTGGGTTATGAGGCACTATGAGTTCTCTTCGAATTCCTTCTTTTCTACAGAACTCTTTTAATTCGTTTGAGATATATTCACCACCATTATCACTCCATAGAGCCTTCACTTGCTTCCCCGACTCTTTCTCCACCAATGCCACCAGCCTTCTTGTTCTTCTTTTTATGTGGGCAGTTAGTGGTGAGATGCCCATGTTCGCGACAATGAAAACACTTCACCTTGGACAAATCCAGCTTCTTGCCTTTAGCCTTGGATTTTGAATGGGATTTCTTCCCCTACCCTTTCCTCACTTTGGTAGCAAAAGCACAAGCTTCTTCATCATCATGCTTTGATGAAGAGCCATCCCTGGTACTCTGCCTTATCTCCTCCTGCACTAGATCCGATCAAAGTCGCTGCCAATCCGGCAGTTTCTTCTACTCATTGACAGAGTCTTGATAATTGTGCCAACTCTTCGGAAGTCCAAGAAGAGCCAAGCTCACCAAGTCATCATCAGAAACTGTAATTCCCACACTCCCCAGCTCATCCCTACATTGGAAAAACTTCATGAGATACTTTGGAATACTGTCGCCCTTCTCCATTTTTTTTTCTGAGTTTATCTTTCAATGCCAACTTCCTATGGTCACTGCTGCTTTGGACAAGATCTGTCAAAGCCTTCCACATTTCAAATGGAGTGGCTCTCCCATGAAGGCTTGACACAATATGGTCTTTCAAACCTTCCAATAGAATTCTTCTCATCTTCGCTACTTTCTTTTGCTAGGCATCAAGTAATGAAACATCCGTCGAAGTGGCTTAGGAACATCGCTATCGATGAACTCCTTCAAGCCATTATCTTCAAGCACCGCCTTCACCTTTTCCTTCTAAGATATGTAGTTTGAGCTGCCCTCAAGTGCATACTCCAACCGCAATCCATTGAAAGCCATTTCAATGTTTACTCAACTATCACAGCAAGAAATTATTGCAGCAAATTCGAATTGTTCCACCAACACAACTCAACACTGCTTCAATATTGCAGTGATTAACACTGCTCTAATACCATATATAAATTATATAAAATATGCATGCATACTACTGGACTCCCCTGATCTAACAATTAAATCCATTGTTAAATACAAAATCCTTCTACTCAATTCTTTGCAGAAAGTAAATCACTAATTGCAAGCATATGAAGAAAAATCAATCGCACATAACAAAATTTTTTACCTAGACAGCTTAAAGCTAAAAACCCCAATTATCATATATTACATAATTCATGGAATCATGAAACAATCTCATACAAAGCTCAACTCATATATCTCTCAGTACAATATATAATCGTCTAACATTGTCATACAAAAATTAGTTCACACATGCACCAATTTACTTCCTCGTGACAACCTGCCTACACTGCGCAATCCATGCTGAAGAAGATCCCTGAATGTTTTTTATATTGCCTTGATTTGAGTGCACAATCCTCATTGGAAAATCCAATGTGTGTGTAGATGCATTGAATGCATCACTATAGTCACAAATGATAGTCAAACACACCCTTTCACTTATATATCCATTGGGTATCCACTAGATCTGAAATGCAAGTAGTTAATTGTTGTATTTCTTCAGTTGCAAGTAAAATACTACTTGTGAATTAATTAAATAATTAATTCACTCATCTTTCACTAGTGTATCTTTAGTTACAACTAGAAAAAGTGAGTTTAACTCACTAAACTGAGTTAAACTAAATAACAACTCCCATAACTAGTCTTCCAAACTTGTTACAATTGTGTCACACTCAGTTACAACGAAGTCCATCTTGCATGAGTCACCAACCAACCTTGCAACTCGTAGTTCCTTCAGCTAACTAGTTTGCCACATCAGTTAACTGAAATCAAGTGCTCCAAGAGAACAAGTTATTATTTATTGTCTGATTATCATTAAGGGCTAATAGTAATTGACATGAATTCTATTTTTAGATATGCAATCTATAAATAGACTTCGCACATGTTCTAAAAATAGAAACTCATCTAAAGATATAATTTGCTCAACCATCTAGAATTTGCATCCTGCTAATTTTAGAATATGCTCACCATTCTAAAAATATACATACACCTAAAAATAGCCTGCGGGCCCCACCTAGAGAGGGTGCTTAATTTTCACTAGGATCATCATCTTGTTGAATCTAAACACTTTCATCATAATTTTCTTGCAAAGGTGATATAATCTGTTGATCGAGTACAACTTCTCTTGATTTACCAGTATTAGGATTTTTCCTAAAGTTGGGGTTTCTAATTTTGGGACCTAGTTGATTTTCCCACCGAGGTTTTCTTTCCATGCTCTCTAGTCTATCTATTATTCTTTCTACATTTTTAGATAAACTATATATCTTATTAATTGAAGTGGATGGTTCTTCCTTAATTTTCACTCTCATCTCATTCCTCGTCCTTGATCTTTTAGCTAGTAAGTTAGTTTCTACACTAACTGCATTACTCTGCATCTATTCTAAAGTTTCAGGGTTTCTTTCCCTTAATTGATATGACATATCCGTGTCAAAGCCATCTGGAAATTTAATTAGGGATAAGTCTGGTGGAGGTTTGATATTCACTAGAATTGCATTGTAGATGTTATTAAACCTAATACAGTAATCCTGAAAAGATTCATTAGGAGCTCTTCTAATGTTCTCATATTCAGATAATATCTGTAGAGGGGTTTTCTTTCTTTCCCATCTACTAATAAAAAATCAATGGAAAGCAGCTAAATCAACAATATGGCCAGCAGGTCAAGATTTAAACCATATTTTCACATCTCCTACCAGTATTTGTTTAAATAATCTCATTTATACATCAGCCTCATCAATTTCATGCAACTCAAAAAAGTTTGACATTTTATCTACATGTTGTTGAGCAATATATTGACCAATACCATCAACTGAAATTTTTTACTTTGGTATTCTTGTGGCATGGCATGTAAAGGGGCCTGTAAGACCAAAGGATAAAATCTGGCTTCCATGGCTAAGATTTTAGCTTGATTGGGAGGTCAATTAGTGGTGCTTGAAGATGGGTTTGAGCTTGAAGATGGACTAGAAACTTTAGGTTGGAGAGGAAGTTTAGGTATGAATGGTTTTGTGGAATGAACTGTAGTGGATACAATAAATGAGGTGGTACTGAATGGAGTTGTACTTACAATTTCAGAAGATACTGTAGAGTGCTTAGGGGTAGCAGAAGTTAGGGCAGCTAATTCAATTGACCATTGAAAAAAAGGCTTCATCTATGTCTTCTATCAAAGTTGAGGTTAAAGCATCAAATTTTTCAAAAGTATCTAAAACCTGTTGATCTAAATCAAGATGTATAGTATCCTTCTTTGATTCAATAAGTTGAATAAAATTGGGATTTATTACACTATCATGGATTGAGTTTTCAGGTTTAGTACAAAACACAGATTTCTCAAATGATAAATCAAATTGAATATCCTCTATGCTTGATAAATCCTTAGGAAGTGAATTTGCTTTGATTAACTGACTAATACTTCCTTGAATCTCTACTTTTTTAGGTTTTCTTAAAATTCTATCAGGATCATCAACAATTGTAGCAGGCTGTGGATCAGGATGAGCCCTGTTATAATATGTTCTTTTACAAGCCATAATTTTAACTTTCTATGATAAATTCAAACAACCTTTTCAAATCATAATGCAAAAAATGAGAAGAATTGTTTCTTTTAAGATCTATTTAAACTAGGGACTCATTTTCCCCAGTATGTTCGACAATATGTTATCACTCCGAATATTTCCAAAGGTTGTTCTTGTGTTTGAAATAAATATTAGAGGTAACTACTATCCACTTTTCGAGATAAGGATCTAGCCTTCTTAATACTCTCAGAGGGCTCTCTCTTAATGATTTAACTTTGTTTATTTTAATTGATTTTAGGCTAGTTATGTATGATTTATTGGGTTTGTTTTTCATTGGTTTTGGTTGGTTGGTGAAATTACTAATTTAGATGAATAGGTGCTTATCAACTTTCCAATGGGCTATGGAGTCAACGTGCTTTGAAACAAAACTAAATCAAATTATAAGGAAAGTGTTACAGGGAAATTTCTCCCACCATTTCTCCCACATATCCTCGTCTGGAATTTTTATCTTCATCATCCTTTGGTAAATCTCGTCTGCTTCAAAATATTTGGCAAAAGTGGGCTTATTTACAAAAACATGTTTTATCTCGTGCTGAAGGTAAAATAATTTCTCGAGAGTTTGGAGGAGGACCTTGCCTGTGGGAGTTCCTTTCATTGCACAAATGTGAGAAGTTTCTTTGGCTACCTCCCCCAATTTCTTCACATAGTCCTCATGCCTCATGTGTTTGTCATTTATTACTAATGGACTAGGCAGACCCTTCTGTCTCAAAATATCAAGTTTGATGAAAAAATTATTCACTGCCAGTTCCAAGACCTATTATTTTTCCTCTAGCTGTAGCATTAGATTTCTCTTGGAAATTACTTTCTTCACTTCTAAAATAGTTTTTGTTCTGTCCTCTATCCCAAGTTCTTCCAATTCATATTTATTTTTAGAATTTAGGAATTTTATTACTCTAGTGACTTCTTTTGGTCTATCTCTAAGATCAACTTTTACTTTCTGAATTGCTTCACCAACTTCCTTTACCAAGTCATTTTGCTCGAAGATAATCTAGATAGAGGGCCAAATATTATTAACAGAGTTAATGATATTGGACCATAATTTCTCCTTATCTTGGGCTAAAGGTTCTATCAATGATAAATCTTTCTCCGGCTGGTGGATTATGTTACTGAGTCTATTGACTTTGTGTGCTTTACTTTGATGTGCTATTTCTGTTGATTTCTTTTCATTTTCTAGACTTTTTATCTGTTCCCTAAGCTTATTACATTGCTTTTATTAATTTTTTGGCCTCATCAGTGGGATGAGATGTTGGTATTATTGATGTTGTTGATGCTATAGAAACTGGAACTGATGTTGATACTAGAGTTACTGTAGATACTGGAGTTGTTGTAGACACTTTTGCTAATGTAGATGCTATAGGAATAGTAGTGATGGGAACTACTTCCATGCTAGTTCATTTTTCCTCTACAAGTTTATCCATTTCTTTCTCCATTTTCTTTAGTTGAGCTATCAACTGAATTATTAAATTCATCATTTCATCCTTTTAATTTTTTGTCTCCAAAACCTCCTTGGTTTGTGGATGAATATGCAACATTTGATTTATGGATTGAAGAGTGATAGTAAAGAGGATTTCTTAGTTAGGGGTGACGATAGCTCTTTCATTGGGCAAATAGATGTTTTGGCATAGTCTGATGAGTCCAGGGAACTGATAGGTTTGTGGGAACATGTATTTTGGAAGGTTAGAGTCCCATAGATGAATATCATCTATCTGATCAACAAATTTGTCATGGCTCTAGCAATGGAGTTCCAAAAGGTTGTTATTAATGACTGTGTCATTGATTTTGAGGTCTTTATCAACCAACGGGGTGTGGTCAACATCTACCAAGGGTGGTTGCAAAGGGTTTATGGTGTGGATGCTTTGAGAAGCCATTAATTTTGATTCGTTTATCAATTTATGTGCTTAATTGATTAAGGTAGGTACTCAGGATTACTAGAATATTGAAGCTTTGGTCTTGGAAGGGGTCTAGGCAGCAGCGGGGCTTTCAATTTGATTGGCGATGGTTTATTGGTATTTTCCGCAATTTCAACTGAGATAGTGAAATAACGGTTAGGGAAGGGTTTTATTATTTTTGAAAACTGAGGTTTATTTCATATGGCGGGGGTTCTATTTGTTTATTATTTTTTTAAAATTTGAGTGGTTTATTTCACGGCTTGGGTGGTTTATCGCACAACAAAAAATAGTTTTTGCGATTTGGGGAATGGGGGGGGGGGGGGGGGGGGGTGCAATAAAATGTGGTATCGTCATGTGGCAGGGGTGAGGGAGAGTGAAACCTCCCATTTCACACCCCCCCGCTTTGTTTTAAATTTCGAACAACAGGGGTTGCGAAAGGGATCGGGAGTCATTGGATATGATCTATGGTGATCAGACGGTTGATGGATATGCGGGTTTTCAAAGAGGTGGGCTTGGGTATTATATATGAGAAGGGTTTTAATATAAAGTGGGTCAGGGATTATGAAATAAGGTCAGGAAATATATTAAGCAGGGGGGTTTTAAGTCAAAGGAGAAGTGGGACCCTCTTAATAATTTGGCTTTTTAAACTATGTAAAAGTGGGTTTTGTTGTTTTTTATGAAAAGGTGGTGTTAGTAAAGGGGAAGGGGTGTTTCAAAGGGGAAAGTGATTTTAGCAAGGGGAAGGGAATTTAGGAGTAGAAAAGTGTTTTTATGGTAAGG
Organism: Pinus albicaulis; assembly: GCA_034641835.2. Taxonomy (NCBI): domain Eukaryota; kingdom Viridiplantae; phylum Streptophyta; class Pinopsida; order Pinales; family Pinaceae; genus Pinus; species Pinus albicaulis. The sequence continues at coordinate 1,440,277,768 of CM076577.1, forward strand.
GGAAATGTTTTGAAAGACATTAGTGATAAGAGATAAAAAAAATGATATTTCCCATAAATTTTGAAAGTATCCTACCTACCCTTTATTTATCCTAACATTTTTTATTTCCTTTATTGGGTGCATTTGAGCTTGCTAACCCTTCTATTTTCTTTTCATAAGAAAACTAGCTTATTTCTAACATTATATCTTCCAATGGCTCAAATTAAACTTATGAGTTCATTTTATTTTGTACCTAACTACTGATCTACCAAGATTAAATTGTTTGGTCAGATCTTTATTCACTAATGATTATAACATGAAATTTAAAGGCATGAATAATCAAGATTAGTATGATCATCATGAATTATGGAATTTTGAACAAGCTGCACACAATATTATTTTCAAAAGTAAAGTAAACTAAGAGTAGTGGAATTTGAATGTGCAACACTTTTAGAATTTATTTTTGTTTCCTTTTATGGGGTTCATATTTTATATCTTTTTTTATCTTTCTTTATTTTGGTACTTTGATTATTCTTTTAGGAAATACCCTCTTTTCAATATGGAAAACATTTGCAGAAAGCAAAGGAATGTACAATATTAGAAGACTAAACATAGCCAATTGAAATTTATGATACCTATTATTATAGGACCCTAACAGTGGCTCCACTTGTGGATGGCATCTCCTTGTGAGATGTCAAGAACTTTCTAATAAGTGGCCTTGGAATTTTGACTTTGCTTTGCTTGGAAATGCTTTCTGTGATCTCCTTTATTCAAACATATGATGTTATATATTTTAAAGCTTAGGGCCTTCTATTTGGGCTTCAACTTTGCAAGATAAACATCCAATCAAATCTAAACCTTTCTACGGTATTTAAAATGAGTAAAATAGAATCAATTAAACTACTGGTTATTATATGAAAAGTAGTGCTTCAACATTCAACCATTGACTAGTCCACCTGGTAGATTTGTTCCATCTAATTCTTTCAAGAAAAATTCATTCTTGCCTCTGTAACCATAAATAATGTATGGGCCCTTCTGAGAAAGTCAATTTTCCCGTGTTTTACTTTGTCTTCCCTTATGGAATCCCATTTGGGTACTTGATCACCCATGAAAAAATCATCTTCTTTAGTTTTCTCATCAAAGTTCTTCTTGATTTTGTCTTGAATTACTTGGGATTTGATATAAACTTCTTCCTTGGTTTGCCACAAATGAATTATTTGGTTTATCCTCCTTTGGATATCATTTGGTTCTACTTGCAGCTCTTGATTCATTTTCACCACTCGAACTCCTAATGAAGATGGAAAAGCAACATCCATCCCATATACTAATTTATAGGGTGAGGTACCAATAGATTTCTTAGTAGTTAGTTTGTCTGCGCAAAATGAATTGACTAACCTTTTATTCCAGGTTTTCTTATTATCCTCTAATATTTTTTTGATGATGTTGACTAGGCTTTTGTTTGAAGGTTCTGCTAGTCCGTTACCTTGAGGCTAATAGGTAGTGGAATTGCTAAGGGTGATATGGTATCTGTTACAAAAATCTATCATTTTCTTGGATTTGAAGGCATCAACATTATCAGTAATGAGCTTTTGTGGACATCCAAATCTAGAAATTATGTTGTTCTCAAGAAATGAAATAATGACTGAGTATGTGGCTAGTCTAGAAGGGATGGCTTCTATCTAGTTGGTAAAGTAATCAAAGGCTTTCAAAATCCATTTATGCTGCATAGAGGAGGGTGGGTGAATTTTGCAAATGAAGTCTAAACCCCATTGTTGAAATGGCATTTCTACTGAGATAGGTTTGAGGGGTAATGGTAAGAGTTTATTCTTCCCTTCAAATATTTGAAATTTGTGACACGAGGTCACATACTTTCTGACATCTGCAAAAAGAGTGGGCCAATAAAAACCTGCCCTCAAAATTTTTTCAACAATTTTTTTCTAGTATAGGTGTCCTCCACAATATTCTGCATGAAATTCATGCATGAATTTGTCAGCTTCACCTTTTAATAAACATTTTAATAGAATGCCACCATGATCTTTTAAAAAATGAAACATTATCTAAGATACAATGTTTCATTTCTTTCATTTTTTAGAATCTACTTTTAATTCTATATAAACCAGGAGGAGCTTGTAAGTTGAGTAAAACAAGTATAATGTCTGCATACCAGGGTGAATATATAAAAGCTTCACTGATTTGTGGCATCGCCATCTCTTCCTCATCATCTAGCTTAGCAATGAAATTTATGTCTAAGGCTTGACAGTTCAATTCAACCACGAGTTTGGCTAAACCTTGGCCTTTAATTAATTTTGTAGGCTTTATCTCAATGTCATATTCTATTATTGTGGCAATCCATTTGCCTCTCTTTCCATCAGGCCCATTCGGAGTTAGAATTTCCTTTACAACTGAGTTTGGAACATATGCTATTATGTGAGAGTATAAAATGTACACTCTGAAATATTTTATGGCTTTCACTAAAGCAAGAGCCTATTTTTCCATGATATTATACGTTAGTGTTGCATCTCTCAAGGATTTACTGAAGAAAGCAATGGGTTGTTCATAACTCTCATCGTTATTTTGCAACAAGACTGCTACAATGGTGTGTTCTAAAGAAAATGAAAAAATTATGAAATCTCTGTTGAAATTAGGACTTATGAGGACAGGTGTTTTGGTAAGGGATTATTTGACTGCTTCAAAAGACTGCTTAGCCTCTAATGTCCACTTAAGTATTGAATCATTTTTCAACATGTTATTCAAATTTCTAAGTAGTTATGCTAAGTTAGAAATGAATCTTCTAAGAAAAATTATTTTGCCTAAAAAATCTTGTAATTCTTTAATGTTTCTAGGGTGATTGATAGTCAGGATTGCTTCTATTCTAGTTGGATCAATTCTAATTCCATCTTTTGAAATGATGTGTCCCGGGAGTTTTCCTTCTTCTAATCCAAAAGGTGACTTTTTAGGATCTAAGAATATCCCAAAATTTTTGCATTTTATGAATACTCTTCTTAGATGATCTAGATGTTCATTATTTGATTTGGAAAACAATGCGATATCATCCAAGTAATGACTAAAGATTCATGGATTTATTTTGCAAAGGAAATGTGCATGGATCTTTGGAACATTGGTCTAACATTCATTAGTCCAAAGGGCATTTGAAAGTACATGAAAGTTCCCCAGGGAGTAGTGAATGCAGTCTTAGCTTGATCTTCAGGTTGGACTAGGATTTGGTTGTATCTAGAAAATCCATCAAGTAATGAAATTCTAGATGACCCTACTACCCTCTGGAGAATGTGGTCCATTTCAGGGAGGGGGGAGTTATCCTTTAGTGATACTTTTTTCAAGTTTATGAAATCAACACAGAGTCTGATTTCTCCTGTTTTCTTTCTAGTGGGGACTAAATTTGAGACCCAGTCAGAATATCTGATGGGTGCTATGATTTGAGCATCGTACATCATTTTAGCTTTATTTTCTATTAATGGCATGATAACATGGATAATCCTCCTTAGATTCTGTTTAAAGGGTTTTTTATTTTCTTTAATTGGTATCTTATGCTGGATAATGCTAGTATCATAAGACTGAGGTCTTTATAACTCCAAGAAAAGATGTCTTGGAATTATTTAAACAAGATAATGTACTTCAACATTTCAGCTGGAGGTAGTTTCTTATATATCTTGATAAGTTTGGGATTCTCCTTTGTCCCAATGTTGCATTCCTCTATATCTAACCTTAGAGGTTCCATTTTAGGTTTTCTAGCCACATCATTGGAGTCAAAGAAGTATTCTAGTGGGGCTAATTCCTTAGGAAAAATGTTGTCTTTGAGGTTTAGAACTCCTGATTCATCGTTAATTAATTCCTCAATTTCTACTGTTTCTATTTGTTCTATTTATATTTTAGTGAATTTAGTTGGTTCTATCTTATTTACATCATTTACATCTACTTCATTATTCATGGTATAATCTAATGTATAGTTAGTGTCTATATTACAGTTCTGAAATTCTCCTTCACAATTCATAAAATCATAAATTTGTGAGTCTAGTGAAAAGATTTTCCAATACTTCAAACTATCAGGTATGGTTGGCCTATGTCTTACCTCACCACTGTACTGGTGATTTGGCTGAAAAGGTAACTTTCATGTGCTAGCAAAAGTGGCCAAGCTATGTGCTTGCATAATTTTCTTCCATGAAATAACATCAAAGTTAGTCTCAAGAAAACATCTTAACAACTCTAGGATGGTTTCTCTGTAATGGCTAAGTATAGGTTTATTAACAATGTACTCCCCCTTGACTTGTTTTATGATGAGTTCTGAGTCTCCCATGATGGAAACTCTCTTAGCTCCAAGTTTTCTTATGATTTGCAGATCTAGCACTAATGGTTCATACTCTGCCATATTATTAGTGCATTGGAAATTTAACCTGAAATCATGTCCTTCTGAATGATCATTCTCTAAATTGTAGATCCATACTCTAGCTCCTACTCCTAATCTAATCACAGAGCCATCAAAATCTAAATTCCACAAAGATTCATGTGTTATATTTTCAGAATCAACTTCTTTGTGTTCTTCTTCTAAAGCTGTGATTTTATCTTTGTTATTGTCTAAACTACATAAGATAAATGAGTCCAGATCAGAATGCATTGAATAGATAGGGAAATTTTGTGGTATTTATGACTACTTACCATGTATTTCATCAATGTTTCTCGATATAATTTCATTTGCTGACCAAAAAAAGAAATGGTAGCATATGAAATGTCCAATTGTACTGATCCCTGTAATTTTTCTCCATGAGAGAGATAATAACATACCATATTTAGGAGGGATATCAATAGCTATTATGTCCATGACAATACTCTTTGTTGGGCACTAGACTATAGGTACACACAGATATTTGATCAATCCAAGGCATTTGACTTGAATAGAATCAAAGGAGAAAAGGTCCTTATAAGGTCTTGTGATGTCTAAGTTTAATTTTTCCATGACTTCTTTAGACATTAAGTTATGAGATGCTCCTGAATCTAACATATCGTTGTGTAAGATTTTATCATGAATGTTTTGGCTAATATAAAATGGAGGGACACCCCCTTGTTGAGGTTTTCCATGTACTTCAGGGCCAAATAATAACTCAGGTTGATCATCATTGAGGTTGACATCATCTTCACCTTCAATTATTCTTAATGTTTCAGTAATTTGTGCCTTGTATGAGTCATTTTTCACCAACTCTATTAAAGGAACTGATATTTTCAATTTTTCAATCTCACTATTGATATTGAATGGCATTTGGGTTTTTTCTAATTTAATCATTTCATTTTTACCAATTCTGGTTTGCGTGGTTTTATCTTCTTTATCAGCAATTGGTAATTTAGTTTGTGTGTCAACTATTTTGTTTTCAACTTCCTTGTCTAGGATGGTTTGAGTAGTAGTTGATGTGATGTCTATAATCTTTGGGATGGAATGTTTTTGAGTTTATCTAAGGAGAATTTGTAGAAATTTGGTCACATGAGCTTTTATTGTTTTCTTAGTTTGGGTTTTGACTGATTTCTTAATAGGAACCTTTGTGTTCTTTTCTCTTCTAAGGCTATACTTTTTATGAACTTCATAGATAACAGATTCATAGCCTTGTTTGTAGTCAAAGGATTCTCCAGACTCTAATTGTAATTGTTGTAACATGTACAACTCTTTTTCTTCCTGGGTAAGAAAAATAGCATCTTCATTGTTTATTCCCATTAAGTTTATCTGGGTGTCTTGGTCTTCTTCATGCTGTTGTGAAATTTCAACATAATTTTCTTGGAAAGGTGGTCTAATTTGTTGATCGGGTACAACTTCTCTTGATTTACCAGCATTAGGATTTTTCCTAAAGTTGGGGTTTCTAATTTGGGGACCTTGTTTATTTTCCCACTGAGGTTTTCTTTCCATTCTCTCTAGTATATCTATTATTCTTTCTATATTTTTAGATAAAATATATATATTATTATCTAAAGTGGATGGTTCTTCCTTAATTGTCACTCTCCTCTAATTCCTCATTCTTAGTAAGTTAGCTTCTACACTATCTGCATTACTCTGCATCTGTTCTAAAGTTTCAAGGTTTCTTTCTCTTAATTGATAGGACATATCAGTGTCAAAACCATGTGGAAAGTTAATCAGGGCTAAGTCTGGTGGAGTTTTGATATTCGCTGGAATTGCATTGTAAATGTTATTAAACCTAATACAGTAATCCGGAACAGATTCATTAGGAGCTCTTCTAATGTTCTCATTTTCATATAATATCTGGAGAGGTTTTTTTTTGTGTTTCCCATCTACTGATAAACAATTGATGGAAATCAGCAAAATCAATAATATGGCCAGCAAGTAAATATTTTAACCATTTTTTAACATCTCCTGCTAGTGTTTGTGCAAATAATCTCATTTTTACATCAACCTCATCAATTTCATGTAACTCAAAAAATCTGTCATTTTATCTACATGTTGTTGAGAATTATATTGACCAGTACCATCAAACTGAAAAAAATTTCACTGTTAATCTTGTGGCATGGCATGTAAATGGGCGTGTAATACCAAAGGAGAAAATCTAGCTGCCATGGCTAAGATTTTAGCTTGACTGGGAGGTAAATTAGTGGTGCTTGAAGATGGATTTGAGCTTGAAGATGGACTTGAAAATTTAGGTTGGATAGGAAGTTTAGATATGAATGGTTTTGTGGAATGAACTGTAGTGGATACAATATATGAGGTGGTACTTAATGGAGTTGTACTTACAGTTTTGGAAGATACTGGAGCGCTTAGGGGTAGCAGTAGTTAGGGTAGCTAATGATCCAGGTGGATATTGGTGGTCACCCGCCTATTCCACTTGGGGCCCCACCATTGTCTCTTTCAGTTTTTTTCAGTTTCGGCACAACTTACTATTTTTAGCAGTTTTTCAGGTCCTGAACTTCCGGAGCCATTTTGAGGCCCTAAACGACGTTTTTTGGGCATCGTTCCTGCAGCGAATATGATTTCCTTTTGGAATCAATATTCATGGTGATATTTGTAGTCATCGGATAGATCGTTGTAATGATGTATCATGTGCATCAAAGGATATAGTATGTCGAAGTTACGTCCCCAGGAAGTTGAAACACCAATTTACCCAAATGGGGCCCTATGATTCCATTCCGGAATCGATATTCGTGGCGACATTTGTAGTCCTCGGATAGATATTTATAATGATGTATCATGTGAATCAAACGGAGATAGTATGTCGAAGTTATGTCCCTGGGAAGTTGAAACACCAATATACCCAAACGGGGCCCATAGTTTTGGTGCTTCATCTCCTAGGGTTAGGTTTTTGGACGTTTAGAGTTCTCCATTGTGTCTCCATAATAAATAGGCCCTCAAGCCTCATTGTAACACAGTTCAAAGGTTTTTAGCCACCACATCACTTCTCAGAGATTCGCTACCAGCACCCTAGCTATTTTATTTCCATTATGTTTGTAAGCATATTTATGTTATTTGAGATTAATGAAATGAAGCGTTATTTCCACTGCATCTCTATGTTTATGGTTATTTCTGTATTCTGTTGTGTTCCTGCATAGATCCATATCAGTGGTATCAGAGCGGTTTATTTTTCCTCTATCCTTCTTTGCATGTCCCCAACGAGGTCGGGGTATAAGGAGTTAGGGCTCGATCTGGTGGAACCTTTGCAAGATCAGCCTCGTAAACCCCAACGAATGCCCATGGGGGACGAAAAGAAATATGAGGGAGCAGGAGATCCTATCAAAATATTGCTCGAGGAGGCCCTCGAAAAAAAAAGGAACGCGATGATGGATAAATTTTCCCAGATCCTTCAACGGCTACCCACCGGCGGCGCATCTACATCCAGCAGCCACTCTGGAGGTGCGACTCCCTTTAAGGTACAAGTAAATTTTGACATTCCCATATTTGAGGGTCAAATAGATGTAGATGCCATAGATAGATGGTTGAATATATTAAAATGATATTTCTCGATTCATGATTTTTCTGACCGGGGGAAGATTATTTTTGCACTCCTCAAAGCTACCCCCCATTTCAAGGACTGGTGGGAAACCTACTGTGAGAAAAAGGACGATACAGAACCCTCTCTATTCTCGGCCATACCCACTTGAATTCTTTCTGAGACACCATCAAGGAACAATACTATCCTATGGGGAGCTATGAGGACAAGTACATATAATGGACCACGCTGCGACAACAAAGGGATCAAGATGTGCATGAGCTGACGAATATGTTCCATACCCTGTGCACAAAGTTGGGTATCAAAGATTCAGAGAAACATCTGGTGCTAAAGTATCACAGTTGTCTGCACAGATACATTCAAGAGGAAATGGAGTTCCTCGACATCTCCTCGCTTGGTACGACATATCGGTATGCTGCCAAGATTGAGCAGAAATTAAAACAAAAGAAACGAGACTTTGGATCTGCGAATCAAAAGCAAGGGAAAGGTGCTCCCAAACCGCAAAACAAAGGACAGAGCCAAGGCATGGTGGCTCAGGACAACTTGTCAAAGCCACAAGCAAAGAACAACACCGCAAAGCCAAAGAAGGACATGGGGAAGTGGTGTGAGTTCCATAAGAGCTCCACTCACAACACAAGTGAGTGTTGGGCCAAGCAGTCGCTGGTGGTCGAGATGAGGGCTTCTGAGTCAGATGCATGTTCTGACTTTGAATCAGAACCTAAAAAGGGGAATGACAAAGGGAAACAGATTATTGATGCGGAGCCCAACACCACTATTACCACTACGAAGAGCCATAAGGAGGAACTGGAAGATCTAAAGGAGGAGGAACGTCTCTTCCACTTTCAGATGTGGGTAAAGGGCTCCCCAGTACAGTTCATTGTCGATAATGGGAGCCAAAAGAACCTCATTTCAACAGATGTCGTAAAGCGATTGGGCTTGCCGACCACAGCTCACCCACATCCATACACCATCGGGTGGCTTCACCAAGGGCGAGATCTCTGTGTCAGCCAGCAGTGCTGCCTTCCATATAGCATCAAGCCCTTCACGGATGAGGTATTATGTGACATTGCTCCTATTGATGTTTCTAGTGTATTATTAGGAAAACCATACTTGTGGAAGCATCATGCTATGTATGAGTTGCAGCCTCGTGCTGTTATTTTTACTTTGGGAAATAAGTTGTACAGGATACCAGAGGTACCACCTCCTGCCGCTATCTCTTTGGTTACTGCATAACAATGCAGTAAGCTCATTTCCCAAACCAGGAAATTTGTTTTCATGATGATCCGCCCCCAAGGCAAGAAGAAGACTGTGGCCACGACCTCCAGAAAAGGCTCCTCTGCATGAGAACAACAAATGGACAAGGTTGTGGAGGAGTATGGGGACATCTTCACCTCACCCACAGGGGTTCCTCTGCACTGTCAGGTCAAGCACCTGATTGATCTGACCCCAAGTGTGCCGCTACCCAATGGACCGATCTATCGGCACTCTGTTTTGGAGAACAATGAAATCAAGAGGTAGATTCAGAAGCTATTGCAAAAAGGTCACATCTGACCAAGTTCATCGCCCTGTAGGAGCCCGATCATGTTGGTACAGAAGAAGGATGGCATGTGGAGACTCTATATTGACTATCGGGGGCTGAACAAGATCACTGTCCAGAATAGTTACCCGATCCCTTGGATTGATGACCTTCTGGACCAACTCAAAGGGGCGAAATATTTCAACAAGATCGACTTGAAGTCTGGGTATCACCAGGTACCAATCGAACCCTCCGATGTGTGGAAGACTGCCTTCAAAGCCAACGAAGGCCTTTTCGAATGGATGGTCATGCCTTTCGGGTTGACGAATGCTCCCGCAACCTTCATGAGGTTGATGGACGACATCTTGCAGCCATTCACCAACTCATTTGTAGTGGTGTAATTAGATGACATTCTAATCTTCAACCAGACTTGGGAAGAGCACCTCCACCACATCCGACAAGTCCTCTAAACACTACAACAACATAAGTTGTGTGCCAATTTGGAGAAGTGCACTTTCGGCATGACCCAGGTTCAATATCTGGGATACATTATTGATGAAAGGGGGGTGCATGTGGATCCAACCAAGATCCAAGTCATTCGGGATTGGCCAACCCCAACCACGATAATAGAGCTTCGCAGCTTTCTGGGTCTTGCTAATTTCTACCGTAGGTTCGTGTTGGGATTCTCTCATATCACTTGGCCCTTGAGTCAAGTCACCAAGAGAGGAGCGAGAGAAAAATTCTTTTGGTCGGAATCTCAACAGAAGGCATTAACAGAATTGAAAAATCGCCTCTGTTCTACCTTAGTGCTCACATTACCAGACTTGCAACAACCATTTGAGATCAAGACAGATGCCTCTAACTATGTTATTGGGGCAGTTCTTACTCAATAGGGACATTGAGTGGCATATCATAGTGAGACATTGTCTGACACAGTTCGCAAGTATCCCACTTATGACAAAGAAATGTATTCCATTGTGCAAGCTTGTCGACAATGGGAGCATTAAATTTTGGGGAAGGAAACAATCATCCACACAGACCACCGGGCCCTGCAGTTCATACAGACACAAGGGAAGTTGCAGAATGATCACCATCAAAAGTGGTCCACATATATGCAACAGTTTCATTTGAACATCAAGTACAAGAAGGGTAGCACCAATAATGTTGTAGACTGCCTCAGGCGACCACCGATCGTGGCGCTCACCACCATTCTCAACTCTTGTGGGCATGAGACTTATGATTGGTCTCTTCTCTATGAGAGTGACCCAGACTTTGGCCACACATACAAGGCACTCTTGGGGGGTACACAAGTTCCAAATTTTCACCTCCAAGATGTACTTTTATGTCACCTGGGACACCTTTGTGTTCCTTCAAGCGAGTGTTCCAAGATGATATGGGAAGCACACTACAGTCGAGTCGCTGGGAATTTTGGGGTCGAGAAAACAGTAGCAATACTGCAGAAGTATTTCTATTGGACGAATCCTCGAAAGGATGTTGAGAAGCACATGTCGAGAAGCCAAACCAACCATTAAGAAGCAAGGCCTATATACTCCGCTACCTACCCCTAGTCAACCTTGGGAATCCATCTCCATGGATTACATGTTGGGCCTGCCTTCTACTAAGCATGGAAATGACTTTGTTTTCATGGTCGTCGACAGATTCTCGAAGATGGCCATTATGGCGCCCTACAAGAAGAATATCACAGAAGAAGCCACTGCTAAACTGTTCTTTTAATGAGTGTGGGTGCACTTTGGGATCCCACAGTCTATCATATTAAATCGGGATAGCAGGTTCCTCAGCACATTTTGGTCTAGCCTCTAGTCAATGTTGGACACCAAACTCACCAAGTCCACAGCTTTCCATCCCCAAATAGATGGCCAAACAAAGTTCGTAAACAGAATAATTGTACACATTCTCGCATGTACAATTCAAATAATCCACGCACATGGGACGAGAGCCTCCCATATGTACAACATAGTTATAACTGGGCTCTCCACAACTCAATCGGCCACAGCCCCTTTTAGGTGGGCTTGGGATTCTAGCCACTATGTCCCATTGACATAGCCATGCCATTTGTAGCTACTCAGGCTGATTCGACTCATGTCCAGTATGAAGTTGACAAAGCAAATAGCTTCATCGAGCGCATTCAGCACATCCGCCAACAAGTTCATGACATATTGGACAGAGCCAATGCTAAGTACAAGCAACGCGATGAACAACATCAGGTGCCACACAACTTCTAGGTGGGCGACAAAGTGTGGCTACATTTGCAGAAGGATCACCTCACTGGACCCCATCGCAAGCTTCACCTGCTCCGATACAGGCCGTACACCATCACCAAGGATGTAGGGAACAATGCCTTCGAGCTCACTATTCCACCATTCCTTGTTTTGCAGCCAGTATTCAATGTGGGCCGCCTTCTTCCTTACTTCCCACCTCTACTGGACACCTCTGACATTGCAGAACAACTCACACCAATAGAGTTAAACCCAGATTGCATAGAATAGGCCACCACAGATTATATCATAGACATGCAAATCAAGAACACTCGCCAAAAAAATATCCAATTGTATCGGGTTGTCAAAGCTGGCCAACTCCTGCACCAAGGAAAGTGGTTCATTAGGGACCAAGTTCAACAGACGTTTCCTCATATCATGGAGGAAATTAACGCAATGGGGACCATTGCTTCCTAACGGGGGAGGAATGATCCAGGTTGATATTGGTGGTCACCCGCCTATTCCACTTGGGGCCCCACCATTATCTCTTTCAATTTTTTCAGTTTCGGCACAACTTACTCTTTTTAGCAGCTTTTCGGGTCCTAAACTTCCGGAGCCGTTTTGAGGCCCTAAACGACATTTTTTGGGCATCGTTCATGTAGCTAATATGACTTTTTTTCGGAATCAATATTCGTGGAAAATTTTTCAGTCCTCGGATAGATCTTTCTAATGATGTATCATGTGCATCAAATGGAGATAGTATGCCAAAGTTATGTCCCCGGGAAGTTGAAACACCAATTTACCCAAACAGAGCCCATAGTTTTGGTGCTTCATCTCCTAGGGTTAGGTTTTTGGACGTTTAGAGTTCTCCATTGTTTCTCCATAATAAATAGGCCCTCGAGCCTCATCGCAACACAGTTTAGAGGTCTGTAGCCGCCACATCTCTTCTCAGAGATTCGCTACTAGCACCCTAGTTATTTTATTTCCATTATGTTTGTAAGCATATTTCTGTTATTTGAGATTAATGAAATGAAGCCTTATTTCCGCTGCGTCTCTATGTTTATGGTTATTTCTGTATTCTGTTGTGTTCTTGCATAAATTCGGATCAGCTAATTCAACTGATTATAGAAAAAAAGGCTTCGTCTATGTATTTTATCAAAGTTGAGGTTAAAGCATCAAGTTTGTCAAAAGTATCTAGAACTTGTTGATCTAAATCAAGCTCTATAGTACCCTTCTTTGATTCAATAAAATGAATAATATTGGGGTCTATTACAGTATCATGCACTGAGTTTTCAAATTTAGTATGAAATAAAGAATGCTCAAATGATAAATCAAATTGAATATCCTCTATGCTTGATAACTCCTTAGGAAGTGAATTTTCTTTGATTAGCTCACTACTACTTCCTTGAATCTCTACCTTTTTAGGTTTTCTTAAAACTCTATCAAGATCATCAACAATTGTAGCAGGTTGTGGATCATGATGAGCCCTAGTATAATATGTTCTTTTAAAAGCCATAATTTTAACTTTTTATGATAAATTCAAACAACCTTTTCAAATCTTAATGCAAAAAATGAGAATAATTGTTTCTTTTAAGATCTGTTTAAACTAGGGACTGGTTTTCCCTAGTACGGTCACCAATATGTTATCACTCTGAATATTTCCAAAGTTTTTTCTTGTGTTTAAAAGAAATATCAGAGGTAACTACTATCCACTTTTGGAAATCAGGATCTAGCCTTCCTAATGCTTAGAGAGGGATCTCTCTTAATGATTTAACTTTGTTTATTTTAATTGATTTTAGGCTCGTTATGTATGATTGATTGGGTTGGTTTTTGATTGGTTTTCGTTGGTTGGTGAAATTACTGATTTATATGAATAGGTGCTTATCAGCTTTCCATTAGGCTACGGAGTCAATGTGCTTTGAAACATAACTGAATCAAATTATAAGGAAAGTGTTAAAGGGCAAGATAGGTGAGCAATATCAAATCTCAAAGCCGAATTGTGAAGTGGTTTTTCAATTAGGATCAAGGAGAAATTAAGAATTCCTTAAACCAGATAATGAAGAAGGGTAAAGAGGTAAATCGGGATGAGAGATCAATTAATAATTCCCTAATCCAGATATCAGAAGAAAACATAAAAATGTATAATAGTTAAAAGCAGAGTGTAATTAAACAAATTATGCAGTATTTTTCCTGTTAAAACATCTAGATTTAGAACACATAAAGTTTATGGAATACTTAAGAAAAATAATATGAACAATTGAAATTTATACTTCATTGAAATAGCTCATCACATGAATCGTGTAAAGAAGTTTCTTTATTACTGATTCAGTCTGTCGACTGGAAATTGGTACAATAACCCTTTGGCAAGAAGATCATTCAGCTAACAAAATTTTCAGAAGTCCACACTTGAGCGACCCTTGATACTTCGAATGATGAAGTATTTATACAAAAATTTACAAAAAATATCTTTGCAAAAATATAGTGACACCTTCTAACTAACTGATATCTAGCCCTGATTTCTTTGATTTTTGTTGCTTGTTTGTTTCTTTCATCTGCTTTCTTTCATTTTTGTTTGACCTATTTTTTCTTTCATCTATTTTCTCTTTTACTATTTAAATTAAATCGTACCATTCATCCCACGTATCCCCATCTGGAATTTTTATCTCCATCATCCTTCCGTAAATCTCTCCTGCTTAAGAATATTTGGCAAAAGTGGGCTTATATACAAAAACATGATTTATCTCGTGCTGAAGGTAAAATAAATTCTTGAGAGTTTGGAGGAGGACCTTGCCTATGGGAGTGCCTTTCATTGCAGAAATGTGAGAACTTTCTTTGGCTACCTCCCTCGATTTCTTGACATAGTCCTTATGCCTCATGAGTTTTTCATTTATTACTAATGGACTAGGCACACCCTTTTGTCTCAAAATATCAAGTTTGCTAAAAAACGTGTTCACTGCTAGTTCCAAGACCTGACATTTTTCCTCCAACTGCAACATTAGATTTCTCTTGAAAATTACTTTCTTCACTTCTAAAATACTTTATATTATGTCCTCTATCCCAAGTTCTTCCAGTTCATATTTATTTTTAGAATTTAGGAATTTTATTAGTTCAGTGGCTTCTTTTGGTCTATCTCCAAGATTAGCTTTTACTTTCTGAATTGCTTCACTAGCTTCCTTTACCAAGCCATTCTGCTCGAAGATAATATAGATAGAGGGCCAAATATTATTAACATAGTTAATGATATTGGACCATAATTTCTCCTTAGCTTGGGCTAAAGGTTCTGTCAATGATAAATATTTCTCCAACTGGTGGATTCCGTTATTGAGTCTATTGACTTTGTGTGCTTTAGTTTGATGTGTTATTTATGCAGATTTCTTTTCATTTTCTATACTTTTTATCTGTTCCATGAGCTTATTAATTTTTGTATTCTAAATAGAGATATATTCTATTGCTTTTATTAATTTGTTGGCCTCATCAGTGGGATGGGCTGTTGGTATTGCTGATGTTGTTGTTGCTGTAGAAACTGGAACTGATGTTGATACTCGAGTTGATGTAGATATTGGAGCTGCTATAGACACTTGTGCTAATTTAGATGCTATAGGAATAGCAATGATGGGAACTGCTTCCATGCTGGTTCATTTTTCCTATACAAGTTTATCCATTTCTATCTCCATTTCCTTTAGTTGATCTGTCAACTGAAATATTAAATTCATCATTTCATCCTTTTGATTGTTTGACTTCGAAACCTCCTTGGTTTTTGGATGAATCTGCAACAATTTATTTATGGATTGAGCAGTGATAATAAAGAGGATTTCTTGGTTAGGTGTGACTATAGCTCTTTCATTAGGAAAATAGTTGTTTTGGCACAGCCTGATGAGTTCAGGGAACTGATAGGTTTGTGGGAATATGTATTTGGGTAGGTTAGAGTCCCACAGATGAATGTCATCTGCCTGATCAAAAATTATTTCATGGCTCTAGCAGTGGAGTTACAAAAGGTTTCTATCAGTCATAGTTTCATTGATTTTGAAGTCTTTATGAGCCAACGTGGTATTGTCAACATCTACCAGGGGTGGTTGCAAAGGGTTTACGGTCTGGACGCTTTGATAAGCCATTAATTTTGATTCATTTATCAATTTTTGTGCTTAATTGATGAAGGTATGTACTTAGTATTACCTCGAATATTGAAGCTTTGGTCTTGGAAGGGGTCTAGGCAGTA
Organism: Pinus albicaulis; assembly: GCA_034641835.2. Lineage (NCBI taxonomy): Eukaryota > Viridiplantae > Streptophyta > Pinopsida > Pinales > Pinaceae > Pinus > Pinus albicaulis. Next base: position 1,440,293,647 of record CM076577.1, read on the forward strand.
GAGGGGCTTTAAATTTGATTGGCGATGGTCTATTGGTCTTTTCCGCATTTTGAACTAAGATAGTGAAATAATGGTTAGGGCAGGGTTTCATTATTTTCAAAAACTGAGGCTTATTGCATGTGGTGGGGGTTCTATTTGTTTATTATTTTTTTTGAAATTCGAGTGGTTTATTTCACGGCTTGTGTGGTTTATCGCATGGCAAAAAATATCTGGGCGATTTGGGGAATGGGGGGTGCGATAAAATGTGGTAGCGCCATGTGGCAGGGGTGCGGGGGAGTGAAACCACCCATTTCGCAACCCCCCCTCTGTTTTAAAGTTCAAACAATGGGGAATGCAAAAGGGATCGAGAGTCGTTGGATATGATCTGCAGTGATTAGATGGTTGATGGATATGTGGTTTTTCAAAGACGTGGGGTCAGGTATTATATATGCAAATGGTTTCAATATAAAGTAGGTTGGGTCGAACTTACATGTGATGTTACAGGCATATTATTATGCATCAGCTACTCTGTTTATTATTTTTATGACATGGATCATTTGGATGCCTGTAAGGCAGTTTATGGTTTTCTAAAAACCTGATTTTGTAGAACACTAAAAGCAAATGTAACATGTAACTTATCTATCAATGAATAGTTACAAATTTTTGGGTTAAGTCAAAGGTGAAGTGGGACCCTCTTAAATATTTGGCGTTTTAAACTATGTAAAAGTGGGTTTTATTGTTTCTTATGAAAATGCGGAGTTAGTAAAGGGGAAACTAATTTTATCAATGGGAAGGGAATTTAGGAGGGGAAAAGGGTTTTTATGATAAGGGGATATGTTTTAGAAAGACATTAGTGATAAGAGATAAACAAAATAATACTTTCCATAAATTTTGAAAGTATCTTACCTACCCTTTATTTATCTTAACATTTTTTATTTCTTTTATTGGGTGCATTCGAGTTTGCTAACCCTTTTATTTTCTTTTTATAAACAAACTAACTTATTTCTAACCTTATATCTTCCAATGGTTCAGATTAAACCTATGAGCTCATTTTATTCTCTGCCTAACTACAAGATTAAATGGTTTGGTTAGATCTATATTCACTAACTATTATAACATGAAATTTAAAGGCATGAATAATCAAGATTAGATAGTATGATCATCATGAACTATGACATTTTTAATAAGTTGCACACAATTTTGTTTGCAAAAGTAAAGTAAACTAAGAGTAGTGGCATTTGAATGTGCAACACTTTCAAAATTTATTTTTGTTTCTTTTTATGGGGTTCATATTTTATATCTTTTTTTATCTTTCTTTCTTTTGGTTCTTTGATTATTCTTTTAGGGCATACCCTCTTTTCATTTTTTAATATGAAAAACATTTGCATAAAGAAAATGAATGTACAATATTACAAGACTAAACATAGCCAATTCAAAATTATGGTACCTATTATTATAGGACCCTAACACATTTAGTTGAGTTTATTTGAGTCATAGTCCAATTATTTTTTGTTGTTTGTTTCCTTGCCTCTTATGTAGTTTATTTAACTGTTATTGAATGATGAGAAGAGTTTTTCACTACATTATTTCTTCTGTTTGAGTTTATTCTCTGTGTATTTCCACCTCTACAATATTTGTTATGAAGAGATGGCTTCAGGTTAAGTTGTTAGCAACATCTTGATTGTCGCTGATAAAGTACTCAAGCTGGAAGAGCTACCTGTAGGTTATGGTTCTGACTTCCTTGATTACGATGGGTTATAAATGGAGAAATACAGCAGGAGGGACATGTTTTTCTCATGTCTTACTAAACAATGTGGTATTCCCCTCCCACTGGTTTGTCACTTGGAATTTTCTCATTGTTCTTGATACTGTGCTTAGAGCAACAGAGCTCCTAATGAGCATTGCCAACTTGAAAACTAACTGACCTTGGTGATGTGCACTGAAATGCTCTCCCTCATGTTTATGTCTCATGAATTGATTATGCAATGAGAATATGCATACAAATATTTTCCATGAAATATTTTTTTGCGAGAGGCTTCCAAGGTAAATTCCATGTCACTTCTCGCATCTCCGCTTATCTCTTTAATGGTTCCTCGTCTTCCTTCACACAAATTTATACATTCATAATAACATAGAAGACTAATGCAATATATGGAAAACAAGGCTCTAACAAAGAAACATTGACTATACCTTCCATATTTTTGGCTTCATGTGAGGGATCGAGTTAGGTCCAAACAACCTTTCATATCAATTAAAAATGGGAAGAATAAAAATTATTAAAAAAACATTAAATATTAATTTTATTTAATAATATAATTATATAAGTATAAATAGAACAATCTTGATTTAAAAATAAATAATTATTTTCGACTTACAACTTTCCAATTAAATAAATATTTCAATCAAACTATTAACTTTTTTCATAAGCCAACTAGTTAAAAATAAAAAATAAAAGTTTCAAACCCGGTACAAACTCTCTAAGCTTCAACGAGAAATAGAGAACACAACATCACCAATAATTTAATAGTTAAATATTATAAAAAAATTTATAGGGCAAATAAATTACATGTATAAATATTTGTAAGATACATCTTAATGGTTTTTTTTAATAGGGTTTATGTTTATTCGTCAATGGTGGATTACACAGTTTCCCATAATTTTCATATCAGCATCTAACGGTTAAGGTTCGATTTAATTAAACTAATTGAAATAATTTTGATAGTAATTTGAAATAATTTTGATAGTAACATCTTAGTGTTAACCATATTCTTATCCATTAATATATAAATTTGAAAATAGGAAAAATAAAAATTTAGACGGATGATAGGCTAAATAAACATCTTAATAAACGTAGGATACCAGAAGAGAAATTATAAGGCTACATAATAGTGAGGACAGTGACGTGCCAAAAAAAAAAAAAAATCTCAATATCCCTAGTATGATACCAGAACAGAGATTACAAGGCCACATAATAGTGAGGACAATGATGGGCTAAAATATAAAACGTCCCAATAGCCCTAAAAACATATGCAGCAGACACCCCAGACAGCTATAAAAGCATCTATAAACTAGCACAACCACATTATATTTACTAATGTGGTTGATATACGCCGATAGGCGTATATTAATATTTATTAATATATTAATTATGATTAAAATCACCAAAATATTTTAAATATATTAATAATATTTATTGATATATTAATAATATTATAATATTTATTAATAATATTTATTAATATATTAATAATATATATATATATATATATATATATATATATATATTTTTCAAAGTAAAAGTAATCTATTAACAGAGAAACATATTTACAGCTGGCCAAAGGCAGGTCATTGCCATGTGCAGTGGCATTTGATCAAAAAACCAAAGAGGAACACTTCCCTACAAGAGAGAATATATTAATAATATTAACTATATACATACTATGTATTAACTTGAAATATATATAATATATATTTCTAATATTTATTAATATAATGATAATATTAACAAATATTGATATATTAATAATAAATAATATTATAATATTTATTAATATATTAGTATCATAGATGGTTATATTATTAATAAACCAAAAGAACTAATAATATGTTAATAATATATATTATATCATAGTTGGTTATATTATTAATAATGTATATTAATAATATTATAATAATATTAATATATATTATTAATAAATATTAGAATATTTATTAATAATATATATTAATATATTAATAATATTAAACCCAAAAACATAAGAAAGTAATAAACTTTAAGAATTAATATATTAAACTCAAGAGAGTAATAAAGCATATGAAACAATATTTAAAAACAAAAAACCTAAGAGATTAATAAACCCTAACAATTAATATTTTAAACTGAAGATATTAATAAACTCAAGGAATAATTAATAAAACAAACCCAATGTCATCATAAACCAAAGGTTTAAATATTATAAACCAAAGGAATTGGTGAACCCAAGGGATAAATATTATAAACATAAGGGATCAATATTAAAAACACAAGAGATTAATAAACTGTAAGAATTGATATTTTAAACTAAAAAACCTAATAAATGAATAATCCATAAGAATCAGTATTTTAAACATAAGATATTAATAAACCAACGGGATTATTAACATTATAAGCCAAAAGAACTAATAGACCCAAGGGTTTAATATTATAAACCAAAGGAATCAACGAACCCAAGGGATAGATATTATAAACCTAACGGATGAATATTAAAAACAATAGAGATTAATAACACTAAGAATTAATATTTTAAACTGAAAAATCTAAGAAATTAACAAACCCTAAGAATTAATATTTTAAACTCAAGAGAATAATAAACCGAATTGATTTAAACACTGAGAAAATTGTTGTCACAATGCGACGTTGGACCAACTCTGACCATGGTTGGGCATGGGTGATTTTCATATTGAGACAATGTTTGTCAGAATGTGACATTTGATCATGGATGACATTGATCGATTATTCATATTATAAATCAAAAGAACTAATAAACCCAAGGGTTTAATATTATAAACCAAAGGAATTGGTGAACCCAAGGGAATTGATTTAAACATTGAAACAATTGTTGTCACAATGCAACGTTGGACCAACTATGACCATGGTTGGCCATGGGTGATTTTCATATTTAGACAATATTTGTCAAAATGTGACATTTGATCATGGATGACATTGATCGATTATTCATATTATAAACCAAAAGAACTAATAAACCCAAGGGTTTAATATTATAAACCAAAGGAATTGGTGAACCCAAGGGATAAATATTATAAACATAAGGCATCAATATTAAAAACACAAGAGATTAATATATCCTAAGAATTGATATTTTAAACTAAAAAACCTAATAAACTAATAAACCATAAGAACCAGTATTTTAAACATAAGATATTAATAAACCAACGGGATTATTAACATTATAAACAAAAAGAACTAATAGACCCAAGGGTTTAATATTATAAACCAAAGGAATCAGCAAACCGAAGGGATAAATATTATAAACCTAACGGATGAATATTAAAAACAATAGAGATTAATAAACCCTAAGAATTAATATTTTAAACTGAAAAATCTAAGAAATTAATAAAGCCTACTAATTAATATTTTAAACTCAAGAGAGTAATAAACCGAATGTGTGGTTAACATTATAAACCAAAAGAACTAATAAACCCAAGGGTTTAATATTATAAACCAAAGGAATCGATGAACCCAAGGGATGAATATTCAAAACCTAAGGGATCAATAAGACTAAGGGAAACATTAAAAACAATAGAGATTAATAAAACCCAAGGGTTTAATGTTATAAACCAAAGGAATTGGTGAACCCAAGGGAAAACCACCACCCAACAAATTATAAACCAAAGGAATTGGTGAACCCAAGGGAATTGATTTAAACATTGAGACATTTGTTCTCACAATGCGACGTTGGACCAACTATGGCCATGGTTGGCCATGGGTGATTTTCATATTGAGAAAATATTTGTCAGAATGTGACATTTGATCGTGGATGACATTGATCGATTATTGATATTATAAACCAAAAGAACTAATAAACCCAAGGGTTTTCATATTGAGATAATATTTGTCAGAATGTGACATTTGATCATGGATGACATTGATCAATTATTCATATTATAAACCAAAAGAACTAATAAACCCAAGGGTTTAATATTATAAAGCAAAGGAATTGATGAACCCAAGGGAAAACCATCACCCAACAAATTATAAACCAAAGGAATTGGTGAACCCAAGGGAATTGATTTAAACATTGAGACAATTGTTGTCACAATGCGACGTTGGACCAACTATGACCATGGTTGGCCATGGGTATTTCCATATTGAGACAATATTTGTCAGAATGTGACATTTGATCATGGATGACATTGATCGATTATTCATATTATAAACCAAAAGAAGTAATAAACCCAAGGGTTTAATATTATAAACCAAAGATATTGGTGAAACCAAGGGAAAACCATTACCCAACAAATTATAAACCAAAGGAATCGGTGAACCCAAGGGAATTGATTTAAACATTGAGAAAACTGTTGTCACAATGCGACGTTGGGCCAACTATGACCATGGTTGGCCATGGGTGATTTTCACATTGAGAAAATATTTGTCAGAATGTGACATTTGATCGTGGATGACATTGATCGATTATTCATATTGTAAAGAAAAGGAAGTAATAAACCCAAGGGTTTAATATTATAAACCAAAGGAATTGGTGAACCCAAGGGAAAACCATTTACCAACAAATTATAAACCAAAGGAATTGGGGAACCCAAGGGAATTGATTTAAACATTGAGACAATTGTTGTCACAATGCGACGTTGGACCAACTATGACCATGGTTGGCCATGGGTGATTTCCATATTGAGACAATATTTGTCAAAATGTGACATTTGATCATGGATGACATTGATTGATTATTCATGTTATAAACCAAAAGAACTAATAAACCCAAGGGTTTAATATTATAAACCAAAGGAATTGGTGACCCCAAGGGAATTGATTTAAACATTGAGAAAATTGTTGTCACAATGTGACATTGGACCAACTATGACTATGGTTGGCCATGGGTGATTTTCATATTGAGACAATATTTGTCAGAAGATGACATGTGATCGTGGATGACATTGATCGATTATTCATATTATAAACGAAAGGAACTAATAAACCCAAGGGTTTAATATTATAAACCAAAGGAATTGGTGAACCCAACGGAATTGATTTAAACATTGAGACAATTGTTGTCATAATGCAACGTTGGACCAACTATGACCATGGTTGGCCATGGGTGATTTTCATATTGAGACAATATTTGTCAGAATGTGACATTTGATTATGGATGACGTTGATCGATTATTCATATTACAAACCAAAAGAACTAATAAACCCAAGGGTTTAATATTATAAAGCAAAGGAATTGGTGAACCCAAGGGAAAACCATTATCCAACAAATTATAAACCAAAGGAATTGGTGAACCCAAGGGAATTGATTTAAACACTGAGACAATTATTTTCACAATGCGACGTTGGACCAACTATGACCATGGTTGGCCATGGGTATTTCCATATTGAGACAATATTTGTCAGAATTTCACATTTGATCGTGGATGACATTGATCGATTATTGATATTATAAACCAAAAGAACTAATAAACCCAAGGGTTTAATATTATAAACCAAAGGAATTGGTGAACCCAAGGGAAAATCGTTACCCAACAAATTATAAACCAAAGGAATTGGTGAACCCAGGGGAATTGATTTAAACATTGAGAAAATTGTTGTCACAATGCAACGTTGGACCAACTATGACCATGGTTGGCCATGGGTGATTTTCATATTGAATGTGACATTTGATTGTGGATGACATTGATCGATTATTCATATTATAAACCAAAGGAACTAATAAACCCAAGGGTTTAATATTATAAACCAAAGGAATTGGTGAACCCAAGGGAAAACCATTTCCCAACAAATTATAAACCAAAGGAATTGGGGAACCCAAGGGAATTGATTAAAACATTGAGACAATTGTTGTCACAATGCGACGTTGGACCAACTATGACCATGGTTGGCCATGGGTGATTTTCATATTGAGACAATATTTGTCAGAATGTGACATTTGATCATGGATGACATTGATTAATTATTCATATTATAAACCAAAAGAACTAATAAACCCAAAGGTTTAATATTATAAACCAAAGGAATTGGTGAACCCAAGGGAATTGATTTAAACATTGAGACAATTGTTGTCACAATGCGACGTTGGACCAACTATGACCATGGTTGGCCATGGGTGATTTTCATATTGAGACAATATTTGTCAGAATGTAACATTTGATTATGGATGACATCGATCGATTATTCATATTATAAACCAAAAGAACTAATAAACCGAAGGGTTTAATATTATAAACCAAAGGAATTGGTGAACCCAAGGGAAATCCATTACCCAACAAATTATAAACCAAAGGAATTGGTGAACCCAAGGGAATTGATTTAAACATTGAGACAATTGTTGTCATAATGCGACGTTGGACCAACTATGACCAGGGTTGGCCATGGGTGATTTTCATATTGAGACAATATTTGTCAGAATGTGACATTTAATTATGGATGACGTTCATCGATTATTGATATTATAAACCAAAAGAACTAATAAACCCGAGGGTTTAATATTATAAACCAAAGGAATTGGTGAACCCAAGGTAAATCCATTACCCAACAAATTATAAACCAAAGGAATTGATGAACCCAAGGGAATTGATTTAAACATTGAGACAATTGTTGTCACAATGCGACTTTGGACCAAACATCGATCGATTATTCATATTATAAACCAAAAGAACTAATAAACCGAAGGGTTTAATATTACAAACCAAAGGAATTGGTGAACCCAAGGGAAATCCATTACCCAACAAATTATAAACCAAAGGAATTGGTGAACCCAAGGGAATTGATTTAAACATTGAGACAATTGTTGTCACAATGCGACGTTGGACCAGCTATGACCATGGTTGGCCATGGGTGATTTTCATATCGAGACAATATTTTTCAGAATGTGACATTTGATCATGGATGACATTGATCGATTATTCATATTATAAACCAAAAGAACTAATAAACTCAAGGGTTTAATATTATAAACCAAAGGAATTGGTGAACCCAAGGGAATTGATTTAAATTATTTGTTTTGTTTAGGGAATGAAACATTTTAGATTAATTAGTATATAATGGATTATTCATGTTTTATAATGTTTTTAATTAATTTTGACCAAATATGTATAGTTGTTTAATTATAGCTCACATTAGTTTTTAGTTAGAGATTATTTTATTTGACATGCTAACTAAGATTGAGAACAAAAGTAATTAGATATCTCTATCATATAGGGTTTTCTAATGCATCTATTGGTCCAATAATGTTTTTAATTAAAAATAACCAAACATATGTATTTTTTTTTGTTCTCATTATAGTTGACATTATTTCTTAATTTAATGAACATTTTATTTTTACTTTAGTAAAGATGTGTCAAAGCTAGAGTAAGCATAAAAAGAATTATACATCTCATACACTTTTAATAAAAGGATAATAAAAATTGTATTACTTATGCTACCAAATTTATATTTTTAAACCTTTTTAATATTTTATTTTCCTAAATTAATATTTAAAACATACGATATAAAAAATTTAATTTTTTTAAGTAAACTTCAAGTTTTATTTATATTATTAATTTCTTTTTTTATTTTATTTTGATTATAAGAAAAAAATAATAATGATAATTAATCATAATGATTAGTGTTTATTAAAATTTATCTTGAAATTTAAAAAAATAGAATTTGTTTAAATTTTATATGTTAAAAAAAAAAAACACTCCAAAATTATTATATAAAAAAATTAATAATAAAATTAATATTTCCTAAATAAAATCTAATATAAAAATTTATTTATTAAATTTATATTTATAATTTATTTGAATGATTTTTAAATGTAAAACTATATTTTATGGTTTTCAAATCACGTGGTATGTTCGGGTTATTTTGTTTTGTTTCAATCTATATTTTTTTAAATACATGTGTTTTGTTCCAATTATGTGGTATGTTCGGGTTATTGTGTTTTGTTCCAATCTATATTTTTTTATTGTGTTTTATAATGTTTTTAATTAATTTTGACCAAATATGTATAGCTGTTTAATTATAGCTCACATTAGTTTTTAGTTAGAGATTATTTTATTTGACATGCCAACTAAGATTGAGCACAAAAAGAATTAGATATCTCTATCATATAGGGTTTTCTAATGCATCTATTGGTCCAATAACGTTTTTAATTAAAATGAACCAAACATATGTAATTTTTTTTGTTCTCATTATAGTTGACATTATTTCTTAATTTAATGAACATTTTATTTTTATTTTAGGAAAGATGTGTCAAAGCTAGAGTAAGCATAAAAAAAATTATACATCTCATACACTTTTAATAAAAAAATAATAAAGATTGTATTACTTATACTACCAAATTTATATTTTTAAACCTTTTTAATATTTTATTTTCCTAAATTAATATTTAAAACATATGATATAAAAAACTTAATTTTTTAAAGTAAACTTTTAGTTTTATTTATATTATTAATTTCATTTTTTTTTATTTTGATTATAAAAAAATAATAATGATAATTAATAATAATAATTAGTGTTTATTAAAATTTATCGTGAAATTAAAAGAAATAGAAATCGTTTAAATTTTGTATATTAATCAATCCCACATACGAATTCTCAAGAGTCTCAATCCCACATACGAATTTTTCTAATTTTTCTAAAATCGCACATGCGAATTCTCAAGAGTCTCTAACATCGATGTATTTCATTTTCAACGTACCGTAAAAGAAGTTTCATAACCATAGTTTATGTAAGCACCGTCTATGATTGAAACATTGAAGAATAATGGACCTAACACATGATACGGTGATAAGTTTAGCAATGTGTTGAGATAATAATGTCTAAAATAACAAATAATGCTTCATACATATTTTAATTCGAACGCGTCTTTTTATAGCGCGGAAGCGAAAAGGGAGATAAGTTATGGGCGAAGTTTAACTTTGCAAGCAAAGATTTTGTTTAGTATTTTCTCTTATTTATATTTCTTTAATGATATAATGTTTTTTAAGTAAGAATATATATATTTTTAATCGAGAATTACGTTGATGATTTATATCATATGATATATATAATTATAAATTAGTTTTGTTTATTATCGTGTTACAAAAGAAATCAGACCAGAAACATTGTTTTTCTATTTAGGTTTATATACCATCTATTAAATATGGTCAATTAAGTATATTAGTATTTATTATGTAAGATTTAGAGTTTTTTATATATTTATTTGTTAATCAAAATAATTATATTAATAGTTGGTGGTGGTATATGGACTTCAAAATCTGTCATAAAATCACACTTAAGAATTACTCCATTATATTTTTTATTGAATATTTTAGATGTAAATATTTGATTATATTATAATAAAAATATTTAATTAATATTTATAACATTTTAAATTTTAAAATAATTTATGTTTATTTATAAATTTATAAAAATATTTTATGTTCTTAAAATTTAGGAAAACTTGGAGTATGTAGTATTTTTGTTTTTTTAAGAGCTCTCTTCACTCATAGTAAGGAAACAAGTTAATCATCCAATTATGAAGCCATATAAATTATATGAATCTTCCTTTATTAAATGTAAACAGAATTAAATCTTTATTATAAGAGACGCCATGGCATACGTCCATAATATGCATAATTCGGAGAGTTGAAATCTCATCACAGCCGAGGGTGCCAATTTATGGAATCTTTTTTTGATGGGTTATCCTCGAGTGAATTGTTTGGCCTTGTTAAAATAATCCATCACGTCTATGTGGCAAGATGCTCTATGATCTGCCAATCGAAATGACACACAGATATGTAAATTCTTTTTCTAGAACCCCACATACGAATTTTGAAGAGTCTCTAACATCGTTATATTCCATTTCCAACGTACCCTAAGTATTACGATTATGACGAAAGACATATTTATTTAGGAATAGTTGGGTTAAGTAATGTTTTATTAAATAGAGGCTTAGGATTTAACATTGAAATTATTTTTAGTGTTAGACAAGGAGCGATAGTAGAAAAGTTTTCTCCTCTTCTTTTTTCATAATATAATGATTTATTATTTTGTTACAAATAGAAAGAGATTTTATTAAAAGTGACTTGCGTTTTTTAAGACGTGAGGGTTTCGATTTACACAATCCATCCTTATGTTTGATCAATCAACCGTTTCATTATTCCATGCTACTTCACCATTATGTATCTAACCATGTTGATAGACTGAGTTGATCATTAGGATCTAAGTGGATGCTGGCCTGGTTTTTCCGGTGTGTCTCCGGTCGGTTTTTTCCCATCCCTCCATTTCAGGCCATTTTCAAAATTTTGGGGTGATTGACACGTCACTTGACCTGTCCTCTCGAATATTAATTCTCTGAATAATGGAGGATATATGTCGATTGTGGTAGGTTCCCTAGATATCCGTTTCTATGGATTGGGATTTGCATATTTTATGTGATATTTTGATGACTCGCCTACCGTTGTTCTCCGAATTATTATATAAAAAATTAATAATAAAATTAATATTTCCTAAATAAAATCTAATATAAAAAATTATTTATTAAATTTATATTTATAATTTATTTGAATGACTTTCAAATGTAAAACTATATTTTATGGTTTTCAAATCATATGGTACGTTCGAGTTAGTGTGGTTTGTTCCAATCTATATTTTTTTCAATACATAGTTATTTAAAATGAGTTAATTTTTATAATAATAAAGTATTATTTTAAGATAACAAAACTTACAAAAACACAATCCTCCTTCGCTGTGCCTTTCTCCTTCACTGTGTCATTCCTCACGATTTTACCTTCCGGCCCTTCAACACGGACTCCACTTGGTTAAATTCTTGTGCATTCCGGTTTTATAACATTGATTATGTTTCACTAAAAGACATGAAACGGAGACGGAGGCCGGCAAAGGGCCCAGGAAGTGGTCCTCCCGGAAAATCTAAAAAATCTGGTAGCCGGAAAAGCCAAAATGCAGGATGAGTAGACTATGCTTCTTAAAAAACCATAGGTCTTGGTGCGGGCCTTCACAAATTACCCTTTTATCTAAAAAAAAACACAGGTCTTGGTGTGCGCGAGCTGGGAGCTGTGGTATCACTTATTGGTATTATAAGCTAAATTAAAAAACAGGAAATTTAATTCATAAACAGACACACATGATATACGTCGTAAAATCATTACAATGTATCAAGAAACAACCAAGGGATTGAAATGCTTTTGTTAAACGAGACTAATCAATGACTCTTCTTTCTGTATAAAACATTTTAATCAATAACCAATAGCATAGCTATAAACTCCCATCTTATACAACCAGCTAATTTGTAAAACAAGATTTACCAAGGTAAACAATTAAATTTATATAATATTTTAATTGTTTTTTGCACTATAAATCCGGACCCCAACGAAAAATGCACAGATAGAAATAAGCCAGATCCGCAGACCGTAGCAGGTCCAACGGGCTTTAAATTATTCAGATTTAACAGCATAAGAATTGCTTATACATATTTTTTTCATTGGACCTTGGTTGTGTAAGTATTTTTCTCTTTAGGCATAATATCTGGCATATTGGAGGATTCTTACCTGATCATTTTAGGACTGACCAAAGCAAAGTTATCGTTATTTACATTATCTTTTAGCTCTGCAGGGCTCTTAGATACTTTAGCTGTCGAAACTGGTGAATTTTGCAGCATTATGTTCTCGCGAATGCAATAATTCACCTCAAGTGTCTCGATGTTGGTTACATTTTTGGCTGCAATCTCTCCTGAGCTAGATGATTGTGATTGAGATGACCTCGCACTGTTCACAACACAGTTAACCTATTTCATGTTCCAACAATTTAAGAATGCAAATCGACATTCATTTAACAACATATCAGACACCTTGCATAACCGTTCCACACACTTGGATAAGGGTTAATGTTTCGGTTTCATTCCAATTATTAATCAAAAAATTTTCTCCACGTTGTCGACAACTCACCACATGGTTGCAGTTGTTCCACTCCTCCACTGTTACCCGATTTGAAACCACCAAGGCGCCCACAACGTTTCCTTTCACGACGTTTCCCTGTCCGCAGGCGCCTTCAGACACTTTGCATAACCGTTTCACACACTTGGACAAGTGTTAATGTTTCAGTTTCATTCCAAATGTTAATCTTGATAGGTGGCAATTAATAAATGGCACAGTAAATTTTTAATCAAGATTTGTAAAAAATTAATTTAAGTACGGTTTAAACATGTGATTTAGATATGCAAGGAAGTTAGTGGGGTAGATTTCATCCATTGATTGAGTGGCGACGACTAGAATATACCGGCATCTTTCAATATAGACCATCAGATCAAAAAGATTAATTAGCATAATCACAAAAGATGCTACTTCCAATAGGGGGATACGCCTATCGGCGTAATTATATACAACTCGCCAATATGGAGGTTGATTTGTCCTTTTTGGCAGAGTAGGTTACGTGTTGACAATATTCTTCTCACATTTTGTTAAAAAACAAAATTCACTGTCAGCAGCCTGCGGTGCACATAACTTTTCTTAATCTCCTCCACGGTCTACAATTTTCCTTCATCATCTAAAAATATTCTATATGAGAAGGGATGACAGCTCGTCCAACTCTACTAAACTCTTGAAGTATGTCGAATTAAAATTCCTGTTTGCAGGAATTCCTGTTCGAGTAAATTGCAGGAGGAAGAAGATTGTTTTCCTGCAATATTTCACTGCCACGTTGGGAAAGGGAGGGTTCACCAACATGATAATCTGCTATGTTCATGTCCTCTTCTTCTTCTGGATTAATAGCATCCTGGGTATATGGTAGATGGTCCTAATTATAACAATCAAGATTCTCTACATCTACTACTTCATTTTCCCAGTATCTGACTGACCTTGTTTCAGAGTTGTATTTTGAGAGAGGCCATCATATATTATATCTTCGACTTCTTTCTCATTCTTTCTCATTTTTATTACCAGAGTCAAAAGGCATATCCATTCTCTTGAAGGGCTTCTGAATTTTTGGCTCTAATTCACCCATTTGGAGCTTCTTTCTCAAGTGGGTGTTGTAGTAATTCTTTATTTCACTATCCTATCGACCAGGAAGTCACCCTGCTATTAACGACCATCTGTACATATGATCACATTACATTCCATAATACTTTCACTTTACTATGTATTTTTTGTTTCAGAAAGAAAAAAACGTTGTATATTATATATCAATGCATAAAACATTTCATTACATTCTCAATTGTATATAAGCGAGAAAATCATCATATCATAGCCTATGAAAACAATACACCTTCTAAGGAGGAAGAGGCCTTGTAAACATAGGCAGAGAGAATTTCAGGAGGTGAAGGACCTACCCCATTAGAGCATATCCCTGCAAATTGTCCAAAAACTTGACTGCATGATAAAAATATATAGGACGTAATAAAAAGTGTTAGTGTAACCACTGTGTAAACCTCTACTGATTAGAAAACTGGAGATTAGCAGCATATGAATTTGGGTAAGAAATCTTAATGATACGGTTCATCCAAATCCATTTTAATGTATTCAGGCTCGCTTGTGATGAAAACTAGCACAGATAGCATTTGACCCAATCGCAGCTTCTATATCCCACCATTCTAGACAGACCCGTATGTGATGTGTAAAGATTTAAAAAACTGGGGACCACAGTGCATAGTAGAATAATGGGATCATCTCCGGTTTGAAAATCAACATGAATCCAAAACTGGCAGAAGTGCTAATTCCCTGGCAGCTATGATGATTAGTATCTTTTAGCAAAAAAAGAAAACTGGCTCGCTTGCAAAATCAGGCTCGCTTGAAATAGGGCTAAAGTGATTAAGGGATAGGAATAGATGTATCCAAAATTTGATATCCATCCATGAACTGTTTGACCTGCAAGAAACCAATTTTAGCTTTGATACCCTGTTTAGATAAACGGTCTACACGTGTATTGTTTTCTCTATATATATGGCTGATAGATGGGTAGTTTAACCTCTGCCATAACCTATGCGTCCTTTGAATCCAACCCTGTAAGTCTTGATATATCAAGGTGATGCTATTTGTGATCCATCCAATGACAAGCTTGGAATCTCCATAGATGCTAACATTATGTAATTCTAAATTGTTGGCAGCCAAGAGGCCCCCCCATCAGGCCATGATCTCTGCTTTGTTGTTTTTACCCGACCCACCATTACAGAATATGTGGATCCTTTCTCTTTGTGACAGCTTTATCCAGGCACTGCATCCAATAATGCCCTCCTCACATGCCCCATCAAAAAATATAGCAGGGATGGATATCTCATGTGGTCGGATACGGTGAGAGCCATCCAAAATCTTAATTTGTGGAAGAGGTTGTTCATCAATCCATCTCATGATAGCAGAATATAGCAAATTGGTTTCAAAAGGCCTACCTTCAAAAATGAGCTTGTTCTTGGCGAGCCAGACCTCCCAAATGAAGAAAAAAGGTAGAGATCGAAATTTTCCTTTCAGCTTGTCCCATTCAAGCGCAACCGAAATGAAGTCCTGTGGGTTCCATGAGGGATCAATAAGATATGGGCCGAACAATTTCCATAGGTTAAAAGCCACTCGGCAGCGAAAGAAAAGGTGTGCAATGGTTTCCTCATCATTGCAACATATATCACTTCTGCCTGGTCCATATTGCCCCTGCTTAATGAGAATATTCCAAGTCAGGATTTTCCCCTTCCAAACTAGCCAACCAAACAGTAAGATCTTGGTAGGAATTTTCCTATGCCAGAAAGGAGAGAGAATCGTAGTGATTTGTTCCGTATATAAAGAAGAATTAATGTGTTGATATGCATCCTTAACAATCACTAAATTTTCTTTAAGAGGCCCATCCCAGATTATCTGATCCCCGCCTTGGCCATAACATAGTCCGACATTTCTTAAGGTATTGAGAAAATTGCACCATTCATCAGCATCCATACTTGCTAGGCCCAATTGCTGGTCTGTTTTATAGACCGGAGCACCAAATATCCAATAGTGAATAGTCTGCGATAGGAGGAAAATTCCCCGATGAGCAAGGCGATGAAGAAGGTAGGCCGAAAGACCGGATTGCTGTGGAACACATAATATATTCTTGAAACATAGAGGAATTCGGAAACCGTCCCTAAAAAGCCAGGTCAATCTCTCGACGACATGCCCCAGCACATTTTTAAAACTCCTCCATATGGCTGATATAACTCGAGGAAATGAAAACTCATTACAGAGTAATTGATGGAGGGCATCTCATTCTATGTATTTGCATCTGATGATAGCATTCCACATAGTATGTCCTTTGATAAACCTCCAGAAGGATTTAACCAGCAAAGCCTTGTTAAAAACCCACGCGTTCAGAATGCCCCACCCATCATGCGCTTTGGGTCAACATAAAACCTCCAATCTGCATAAGTGATATTTTTGTGTCAAACTGGATCCCCCCCAAAGAAATTAGGCAATGATTCTATTAATCATGACAATAATCTAATCAGGAAAATAGTACAGATGGCCCCAGTAGACCATCAGCTCTGAAAGAACAGCCTGAATCATTATAAGTCTACCTCCCATTGACAACCATCTATGGGTCCATTTGTTGATCTGCACCCTGAACCGATCAATCAGCCACATCCAATCCTTATTTTTGTAACCACGTTGCTTGATCTTGAAACCAAGGTATGTAAAGCCATTTGATGCCAACCTACAACTGACTCCTAGGAAACCAACAATGAATGAAAATTCTTCCATATCTCCATATTCAAAGATGATAAAATATTTTTCTTTGTTAATAACTAATCCGGTCGTTGTTCCAAACCTTATTAGCATATAGCGAATATAAAACCAGTGGTTCCTTAAAATATGGCCAAATAATAACATGTCATCAACAAATAGAGAATGTGAAGAGGATATTTAAGCCGAAAAGGAAAATCCCCTTATGTAGCCCTTTTGTTCTGCACCATGTATGATTTTACTAAAGCCATCCATAATCAAAATGAAAATGAGAGGTGAGAGAGCACATCCTTGTCTTAGACCCTTACCAGCGTCAAAAAAAGGAGTCGAAAGTCCATTTATAATAACTGTATATTTGATCGTGGAGATGTAGGACATGATCCATCTAATGATCCTTATGGGCAGCCCGATCTTGAGTAGTACTAACCTGATATACGACCAATCCACTAAATCATATGCCTTATAAAGGTCAACTTTCATCACAACAACCTCTTTATTTTCCATGTGCATAGTGTGAAGCACCTCCTGAGCTACAGCAACATCATCATGTATAGAGCGCCCCTGTAAAATCCATACTGTTCCGTAGATATGTGGCTTGATAAGGTACCCTTTAATCTGTTTGCAATGATTTTTGAGGTAATTTTATAAATCAGATTATAGAGTGCAATGGGTTTGAAATCTCCAAAAGACAGCGGATCAGTTGATTTTGGTACTAAAGCAATAAAAGTGGAATTTAGGTTAGCCGACATATATCCCCGAGTCCAGAATTGCTCCACAATCTCTGTTAATTCAGTTCCCATGATGTCGAAAAAGAAAATGAAGAATTTCGTGGGCCATCCATCTGGCCCCGGACACTTATCATGAGAGAAAGATTTTAGGACCAAAAGAACTTCATTCCCTGTAATACTTTTATCAATTGAATTTACGGCCTCATCGTCGAACATCCTTGTAATATGATCTAGAATCCATTTCCGATTTTTTTCATTGATAGAGGGATCTTTCTGATAAAAGGATTGGAAATGTAGAAGGGCCTCCCTTTGTATCTCAAAGGTGGTAATTGCATAACTACCATCAGACCTTTTAATGCGCCATATTGCATTCTTGTTTTTTCTTTCATTAGCGCATTTATGGAAAAATTTGGTATTGTGATCTCCCTCCTTTAGCCATGCAATTCTACTTTTGAGCTTCCATGTGATCTCCTCTATTCTCAACATCTCCCTTTTTCGATTCCCCAGGTCCTTCAAAATACCATAAGTGGCCTCATCTGAGATATTTTCCGAGATGTCTGTGAGAATAACCTCCATCTGCTCTGTTATGTAGCATAGTTCAGCCTTGAGGGCATTCTTCTTCCTAGTCTCCCATTCTTTGGAGGCCTTTTTAATCTTCTGTAATTTATAATGGAATCTTTCCCAACCCAAGATGTCTGCCAGATCACCCTCCTCATGCCACATCTGCCTAATGAGGTCTACATAATCCTTGTCCTCCAACCATACACGGTTGAATTTAAAAGGCCTCCCCTTGATCATATCGCCGATATCCCAGGATAATGAAATCGGCATATGGTCAGATATATCGCAGACCATAACAACAGATCTAGGAGCCCCCAACAAGTCCATCAAGTTGTCCTTTATCATGGCCCTGTCCAATCTTTTTCCAATGAAATTTTCCCCCGCCCTTTTGTTTGTCCAAGTGGGGATCATTGGAAATGGCCTGATATCAATAATACGATGAGAATTAAACATATCTTTCATATAGTTTGCCAAAAGATCCAGTAGTGCAGTAGTACCCCATATTTCATCATCCTATAAGGTAGAATTAAAATCTCTCATGATAATTAAGATCTGCAGTAATAGAATACCCGTAGCCTGTATTCGGTTCCAGAAAAACACCCTATTATTATATGGTGCATAAAGATTTATAATATTAAAAGAGCCTTCCAAACCCCAAATTTGACCAGATAACAATATTCCCCCAAGAAAACTAAACGCCCTGAATTTTGCTCCATTCGGATTCCGCATAGCAATCGGGCCTCCCGATAAGCAAAACTTATTTATTGTGTACGCTGAATATGAAATCATTGTAAGAACAATTGACTGAATACACTGACCTTTATACCCAATTAGCAAAACTTATTAGATAATTATTGCAGAGAGATTATTGTTGAGTCACATACCTTTCAATGCCAAGAAGACGATGTAATCTGATGAGCAGCTCCTCTTCATCTGGGGAAATATTTCCACTCTTAATATCTGGACGAAGATAGTTCAACGGTCAACCAACGGAAACTACAACTCTTGGCGCATCGTTTTAGGCCTACAAAAGCAATTTCTTGACCTTAATATATATTTAAACTTAGCTTCACATGATAAACGCTCTGTTATTTTCATACAAACACCAACAATATGTAAAATCTGAGGATCACTCATCATTCTACTTGCACAGTGAAGATTATTATAAATATATAATCACCCGTTTTATTTGCAATAGATTTCCATCGACTAACCCCATGAATTTCAATGTAATCACTCAAAATCTTATACTCGCTAGGAGTCCAAGCCCCGCTTTTGAGACTCTTATTATCGTTTGTTGCACAGAAGCAACTGCGAGATCGACCCATGATGTATGATCTGATCGATCCAACAAACAAGTGCTTCTATATAATCTCACACTGACCACTTCTTCTCTGTTGATCTGCCTTTGCAGGATAACAGTCTTGGCAAGAATAAGATAAATGTATATGTAAAGGCAGTCTACTGCAGCCCGTGATGGACTTTGTAACTATAGTATGCTTAAGAGGTAGGCAGTTTTAATGATGATCAAAAAAACAATTTACCTAGTTTTGGGTTTGCCGGTGATGAAACGTTTTTATATTTCTGGGTTCATTGTCAATTTCTTCGTATTTTCTTCGTAGGAAATTGAATTAATTTTCCTTGATGAAATCAAACCACTAAATTATATTAAGAAGTTGAGCAGGTGAATTTATTTACACCTTTTCCACCCATACACTTAAATATTAATTATAATAAATATAAACATTTTAAAATTATAAACATGTGTAAATGAATTATTGTAGTTTTGTTTTGAAATTTCTACAGTCGAGTTCTTCTTATGAAATTGAATTAATTTTCCTGCGTAAAATTAAATCATTGAATTATAGTAAAAATCGTGTCCTGTCAATTTATTTACATCGTGTTCACAGATATACTTCAATATTAATTATAATAAACATAAATATTTTTAAATTTATAAAATACGTAAAAAAGATATTATACTTTTTTTTTAAATGTCTACATTATTTACATGTATATAATAATTTTAATATATATATCTATCTATATATATAATAAGAAGGTAAAATCTATGCAAATTATGTTATTACAAAGATTCTCACTTTTATGTGGTTTCAAGAAGATATTATGTTAAGTAGGAAAGATTTGCTGAAAATGTAATAGAATGAGAAATTATAGTTCCTTTAATTAGGGTTTTATACTTGATTATATAAATTAAAGTGAGAAATTATTTGTTCATTTCTATTTGAATTGAAGGTGAGTAGATGTATTGTGAAAACATTTGTTTTAGTAGATATATTGTTAAATCACTTCTTGCTCTAATTCTCTTTTGAATTTGTTTAAAAAATTGAGTTACTCGATTAAATTCTCTGAGATGAAAAATAAATAAAAATGAAAGAAACTTCATTGTATAAGCTTGTGCAAAATGCTCCTCTTGTTGGAAAACAAAAAATTTAAGCCAGTGTCTAATACAATACGCTATAACACTCTGAATCTATTTAATTAATGATAAAAGTGTTTTCCACTTACCCAATGTTCCCTTAGAAAATTAGACAATATAATAACTCCTTGCCTTGGTTGGGATAAAACCATAATTACCAAGTTCCACGGTATTCTGTTTAATAAGTTAATATCAATACCGTACGGAATTTGTTCATGAAATCAATGAAGTTCTCCACTGCTGATCGAGATTTTGAACAGCTCAACAAAGATATTATATATATATATATATATATAAACACATCTATCTATATATATATATATATAAACACATCTATCTCACGGCAGCATTCACCAGTTTCCATATATATAAACATCTATCCCACGGCCGTATTCACCAGTTTCATAAAGCCAGTGCAATACATATACATATAAACATTCATTCCACTTCTAACATTCACCAGTTTCATATTTATAAACATCCTTTTCACTTGAGCATTTACCAATTTCATAATAGCTTAAAAGATGAAAAACAGTTAAAAATGTTAGGGAAATTTTATATTTAAAAATTTAGTAAATTTTTTATTAAAAAAATAGTTTTTGTATTAAAAAATTATAAAAATAAATAAATTCTATATTTAAAAGTTTGCAAAAAAATTTAAAATATAGTTTTTTTTATAGTTGTTATTATCTAAATTAATTTTATTAATTGTTAATTTGGAATTCAATTAAAATATTATCCAAATAAAATTATTATTATAAGAAAGATTCCTTTCAATTTTATAAAATTTTGAAAAAAATAATAATTTTTCCTATATTATATTTAATACCGTCCAACTTTTACCTACCAAATCGTTTTCGAATTTAGTAACTATGGATAAAACCAAACCACGACCTCTTAAAAAAAAAACTACTTAAGACCTGCATCTACAGCCCAAAAATTTCAACACATGTATGAACTACAACCAGTTAGGGAAGGTATACACAGTCTTCAAAAAGTTGACAATGCATCCATATATCACTAACAACCTTCATACTTGGAACATATTTCAACGCACAAGGCATACCATATAAAACTTCATGAAATGCATCACATACCATGTCAATCAATACACACGGTTTTCGAGAAATCTTCAACGCAATACTTAAAAATTGACACAACCTTCAAAAATGGCTAATCCACAACATGGAACAACACATACCATTCACGGTGGCCATTAATGCACAACAACATGCACAGTTCACCACGAAAGGGGTTTAGACCAACGTTCACCATGTCAGGGATTTCAACCATTCACGCCGTGCTCTTCAAGAATTTCAACAGACAGATTTCATACCCATTTAAAGGATTTCATGATCCTTTACCAAAAGTAGAGTAACCTTCAACGAACCGTCAGCATCCAGCATACACAACAAACAGGATGAATTGAGGGAGAAGACAAGGTGTTCAATATTAAGCTGGTATAGCATTCAATATACATAGAATAAAGTAAAGAAAAGAGAGATAGAATATGGCACAAAATTGTTAAAAATAGAAATTCTATTAATTAAATGGCTTTCCGGGTGAGATATTTGGAGAGTGCCCAAGCACTCCCATAATGTACTATCTGTTCATACATAAGAACCTCGTAAGTATTTGAACCACTCCCTAGATAGTAGGATCTGAGATCTAATCTTAGAGTCTCAACCTATCCTCATCACAACAAACATCTAAGTCTAGCTTTTTGCATTAATTCCAACACTCCCTCTTAATGGAGAAAGGGTACTGTAAGAATAGCATATCCCTGCTGGTCTCTATCTCAGGTAGGCTTAGAGAAAAAACATAAAAAAACTTGGTAATAGAGGTTTTCATTTTAGTTTTCTTTCTTGAGAGGCTTCATATTTAATTTTCTCGCCATGATGTAGTGATAGAGCTTCACATCCTTTCTACGTTTACTTCCCCAAAGACGAAATGCTTGAACTCTTATCCTCCTCGATCTTGATTGTAGGCTGTCATTCTTTATATCTTGATCGCTGGTAATTGATAACATTTTATAGGATGCAAGCTTGGGTTGAGAATTTTTCCTCTCACTACTTCCGGTGTCAAACATCTAAACTTCATCGATGTTGTCTTCAATTTTTTTTGCTTCTTCCTTGTTGTTGTTGCTAACATTTGCGCACTGAGGAACATGCATGAGGTCATCATAGTTTGAGTTCTTTCCAACTTTATCTTCTTCTGCCAAGTCTTTGTAATCAGCTTCGTGTTTACATCCTTCTTGAAGAACGACAAGTGGGTCTTCAATCTCAGGATCTTACAAGGAAAATTGTGCCTCTTGATTCTCATGGTCATCAAAAGAACCACATTGTTTTTCTGAAATTTCTTCTAACTCGAAAATACTATCCATGCTAAAAATGTCTTCAAATGGCCACATGAAAAAGAGATCATCAGTGTCAAACATGTCTAAAAATTAAATATTGGAAAAGTCCAACTTATCTCACTTCTGTATTTCTTTCTGACTCACCTCGGTCCTCTCAAGAGCTCCAACAACCCATTACTACACAGGCAAAAAACTTCTCCCTTTGGCAGCTCTTCAACCATAGAACCTTGTGGTGGAGGTTGTGGCTTCTATGCCACATAGCCAAATCTGAAGCAAAATCCACCAATGCAACCTAAACTTGAGTGCACTCGCACCAAACTTCAAAATCCATGTTTCATATAGCCTCTCGATGCAGATCGCCTCTTGATCTGCACGTTCTCTAGCAATCAAACGCAGCACAAGATGCTTCCAATGTCGATACAAAAACTGGATCTTACCACACTCTCCCCTATTCACCACGGCCTCAGAAAACGATCAAACACAGTAGATGTCCAATCCAAGCAAGTAGCACGCTTCTCCTCTCCCGCCAATCTCAAAATAACAGTTTGGATATGGATCTTCTCCTACTTGCTCTTGATCTGCAACATCTGACATAGAGAACAACGTCCCGCTCCCTATGGCCCACAGTTTTACCCTCGACTTTCAAATGAAGCTCATTAAAATGGTCGCCCATGTAAATTATTTCAAATTTTGTTTTTATTTCATCTATTGTTTCTTCAAAAAACGTTCACAGTAAATCATTATCAAAATCGTGTTTTGCGTGAACACACAGTAAGAAAGCACCACAGTATAAATTCCTAATGTTTTACATTGCAGGAAAAAGCTATGCAATACCAAATACCGCGCGGAGAAGGCCAACAATCAAATAACCTCTCCTCACATGTGGGCCTACATGAAAGCGAGCACCAGCATGACAGGATTGTGGAAGAGAATTGTAAGGAACAGAAGAAAATATCTAACCGGCTAAAGAAGAAAATGGAAGCACCATCTCGAATCGCTTCTCTTCTTAGTGTCTCCCACATGGGAAAACATGCAGACATGCAAAGGTCATTGCCTCATAACTAACTGTCACCATTAAACTGTAAGCCTCATCTTAGAATTCAAACATCCAGATTATGGAAAATAAATTCATAACACCTTAGAAAAAAATGCTTAATGAAATCACTACCACCCATGTTCCCCTGAGACCAAGCATATTCCTTTTGGTGCTTCTGGTAAGAAATCACGTTCTGTGTGAATTCTGGAGAACATGCAGTAAAAAAGCACCTCAGGCTTTTGTAAACAGCCTCTACCACGACCTTTGTCACAACCTTCTACAACCTTCACCAACAACTCTCTAGGCTTGACCTTCGCGACCTCCACAGAGGCTCAGCCACCCTGATGATGGAAATTTATGATAATTTCGAACAAAACAAAGGAAGCAAAGTTCCTTAACTCAACACAAAGAAATGAGAGAAATCTAGACAAAGAAGATGGAGAAAAGCTCTGTTTTTATTAACCATAAAAATGACAATAAAAATTACAAACTTCTTCAGAAATACAGTTCTGGAATAATCAAAATCTCCATACTCTGTTTTACAAACTCTATTTTTTAACACAGATTCATGTTTCAGCAACATGTAGACAATTGCTGAAACTGCCTGTAGAATGCATTGCTGCTCCAAAACACAGCGACTTTGTTTTTCCTCTGTTTTTCCTGCTCTGCCTTCTTCTCTATCTTTTTCTATTTCTCAAACTCTCTAACATTAAAACGAACTGTTGTTCATTACATTTATAAGTGAAAAACATATTTGACTTATAATATTTAAAAATACAAAATATCTTCTAATCTTATCTGCGTATTGAATGCAGATAAGCGGTGATGCCTTTTGGAACAAATCAAGTTGGCTGTAGCAGGGGCAATAACTTCTGTAAATTAAATGCGCAGTAATGTGCAAAATATCAAGCACGACTTTCAGGCATCCACCTTGCTAAAATATCTGCGGCAATCAGATTTTTTGTCCAGCTGTTTTATGTTGCAGTTGGAATTAAATTCCAACACTCCCCCTTAATTTCAATTGCTGGGTTTTTCTGCATACCCAGGCATTCTCTGAAATGATCAAAGCTTTTCTTTGCCAATGTTTTTGTCAAGATGTCAGCCAACTGATCCTCTGTTCTGCAGTGCTGCAAAACAATCTCACCATTGTTAACCAATTCACGTATGAAGTGAAATTTGGTGTCTATGTGCTTTGTCCTTTTATGAAAAACAAAGTTTTTAGACAATGCTATTGCCGAGCTATTGTCACATTAAATGGTTGTGCCCTTTTCTTGTTCATGACACAAATCTCCGAGAACTCTTCTCAGCCATACTGCTTGGCATGCTGCTGTTGTTGCTGCCACATACTCTGCCTCTACTGTTGACAAAGCCACAATTGGTTGCTTCTTGGAAGCTCATGAGATGGCTCCCGATCCCATATGAAACACATATCCCGATGTTCTTTTCCTATCATCAACACTTCCAGCCTAATCACTGTCAGTGTAACCTGTCAACATGAAACTTTCAGAAGAGGAGTATAAAATACCAAACCCCTTCGTTCCATTCACATACCTTAGAATCCTCTTGGCTGCCTGCCAATGAGTCTCTTTCGGTCTTTCCATAAATCTAGAGATTAAACTCACTGCATGCATAATGTCTGGCCTAGTTGCAGTCAAGTACATGAAACTGCCAACTATGCACTTGTACAAATTTGGATCAAAATCCTTGCTGCTGTCTTCTTTGCTCAATTTCAACCCCATTATAGTTGGAGTCACAGCTGCCTTGTTGTTCTGCATGTTAAATCTCTTCAACACTGCTTCTACATATTTAACTTGGGAAATGAAAACACCATTTTCACTTTGGTCTACTTCAATTCCTAGAAAATATCTTAAGAAGCCCAAGTCAGTCATTTCAAATTCACTTTTCATGACTGCTTTAAAATCAACAATGAGAGAAGCATCATTGCCAGTAAAAATTAAATCATCTACATATAAAACAACAATAAGAATCTTACCGTCATTCTCCTTTATGTAGAGTGTGGGTTCACCATCACACTTCTCAAACCCATTCTCAATCAGATAAGCATCTATTCTGTTGTACCATGCTCTTGGAGCTTGCTTGAGCCCATAAAGAGCCTTCTTCAGTTTGCAGACTTTATGCTCTTGGCCTTCAACTTCATAGCCTAGAGGTTGTTCAACATAAACCTCTTCTTTTAACACTCCATTCAGGAATGCAGATTTAACATCCATCTGATAAATCTTCCATTTGTGTTGTGCCGCAATAGACAACACTGTTCTCACTGTTTCCATCCTTGCTACTGGTGCAAAGGTTTCATCATAGTCTTTGCCTTTTTGCTGCTTGTAGCCTTTCACAACAAGTCTTGCTTTATGCTTGTCGATCTTGCCTTCAGCATTGCTTTTGGTCTTATAGACCCACTTAACTCCAATGACAATTTTGCCTTCAGGGAGGTCCACTAACTCCCATGTTTTACTCTTCTCAATTGCACCAATTTCTTCATTCATTGCTTCAATCCATTTATCTTCATTTACAACATCTTCAAAATGAACTGGGTCATCAACATGAAAATATAAAGTGAATAATGAATTCAGACCGGTATTGTTACTTACCTCTCCTTGTTCATAAATCTCATTCAGATTTCTGAATCTTGGTCTTCTTGGTGTGCTTGGAGTTCCATCCGAACTTGAGGGTATTTCTGATCCCTATGGTGTGCTTGGAGAAGCACTTCCTTGACTTCTCAAGGCTGTTCGAATTCCAGCTTGTGGTGTGGTTTGTTGTACTTGCTGTGGTGGAGGAGGACCCACCAAAGAAGGGTTATTTGCTGCTGTCCCTTCCTTTTCTTCTTCGTGAGACACAATTGTCTTCACATTCACTGTCTTCTCTAAGCTTCCATCCCAAGCTTCATCTTCAATGAACTGCACATCTCTGCTTACTATCAACTTCTTGGTCAATGGATTATAGAGTTTGTATGCTTTTGACTCATCACAATAGCCAATAAAAACACACTTCTCCCCCTTACTGTCAAGCTTCTTCCTTAGTTGATCCGGTACATGTGCATATGCTACACAGCCGAATACTCTCATGTGAGTGATAGTTTGCTTTTGTCCACTCCATGCTTCTTCTGGTATTTTGTTCATGACAGCTTTAGTTGGGCATCTATTCAAGATGTAAACTGCGCAAGTGACAGCTTCGGCCCAATACTCATGCGGCAAGTGTTTTGCCTTCAACATACTCCTGACCATGTCCAGAATGGTCCTATTCTTCCTTTCTGCAACACCGTTTTGCTGAGGTGTATACCTCGCGGTGAACTGCTTTTGTATGCCGTTCTCTCTGCAAAAATGCAGAAAGTCTTTGGAGATGTACTCTCCACCTCTATCTGTTATGAGCACTTTGATGTAATGTCCACACTTTTTTTCAACAAGAGTTTTGAAGTGGCGGAATTTCTCAAACACTTCACTCTTCTGTTTCAGCACATACACCCATGTCTTTCTGGTGTAATCATCAACGAAATTTAAAACATATTTATTTTCTGCAAATGATGGTATTTGCATCGGTCCACACACATCAAAGTGAACAATTTCCAAGGGTGATTTTGCCCTTATACTGTTTCCTGCTGGAAAGCTTTCTTTGTGTTGTTTGCCCAAGATGCAACCTTCACAAAGGCTATCTGGCTTCTCGATCAACGGCAATCCCTTTACCATTCCCTTTCTATGTAACAGATTCAAGCCTTCGAAATTGAGATGTCCAAATCTCAAGTGCCACAACCAATTCTCATCTTTCACTTGTTCTTGAAAGACTTCTTGTGTTACAGCTGCAATAGTTCTTCCTTCCTTCAAATCTGTCCTGAGTTTGAGAGGAAACATTCTATTGCTAGTCATCTGCACCTGTGCAATGATCTTCTTACTTGTAGGTATGTCTCTGATTGTACACATATCATATTTGAAGAACACATTGTAACCTTTGTCAATGAGTTGTTCAATGCTCAAAATATTACATTTCAAACCAGGTACATAGTATACCTCTGGCACAATCATCTGTTATCCATTTCTTGCTCGGATATTGACTCTGCCCTTACCCTTGACAGATATCTTACTATCAGTTCCTATTGTTACCTCAGATTTCACATTTTCATCCAGATTGGCAAACATTGCAATATTTCCAGTCATGTGATTACTACAACCTGAGTCTAAGAACCAAAAATCTTCTTGTTTTTCTTGTGCAATGTTACATGTTAACAACACAATCTTTGGATTCTTAACTTCTTCATTTAAAAAATTAGCATTTTGCCTATTATTCATGTCATTTTGCTTTTTCCTACATTCATTGGCATAGTGCCCATATTTCTTACAATAATGACATTGGACTTGGGATTTGTCATACCTTTGTCCATGAGCTTGCTGTTTGCTTGAACCTTCATCTTGGTTCTGAATGTAGCTCCTTTCGCTTGTGCTTGTAGGATTATTTCTGCCTTTGTTTTGGCTTCTTCCACGACCTCTGTTATTTGCTCTGCCTCGACCTTTTCCTTGGCCAAAAGACATCTGAGTCTTGAATGCTTGCTCAAAAGAGGAATCTGTTCCTCTACTCAGTCGGTGTTCATGAGACATAAGAGAAGCACTCAGTTCATCTACTGTGAACTGTGAGAGATCCTTTGTTTCTTCTATTGCTACCACAACAGCTTCAAACCTTGAGGGTAAACTTCTCAAGATCTTCTCTACAATCCTTCTTTCTTCAATAATTTCACCATGAGATCTAATCTGGGTTATCAACCCAATAACCTGAGTGAAGAAAGAATCTATTGTATCAGATTCCTTCATGCTGAGTGTTTCAAAGTCTCTCCTCAACATCTGCAACTTTGCAGTCTTCACCTTCTCCATGCCTTGATAGGTAGTTTTGAGAATATCCCATGCCTCCTTGGATTTTGTTGCTGCTGCAATCCGTGGGAAAACACTCTCATGTACTGATTGAAAGAGAAAAAAGAGGGCTTTGGCATCCTTCTTCCTGTCACTCTTCAACTGGTCTCTTTCTGCTACTGTCAAAGCAGCCAATGCTGTTGCATCTGCAGGTTCAACATAGCCAGTTTCAACCAGCTCCCATATTCCCTGAGAAGCAAACAATGCTCTCATAGTTATGGACCAATAACTGTGATTTTTCCCATTAAACTGTGGCAGTTGGGAATTTGTCAAACCAGTTCCAGCATCTGCCATCTTAACCTATATAAGTAAAGAAAAGACACTGATTGTATAATAAAACAAGCAAGAACTTTCTCTGCTGGAGAAATCTGCTCAGTTAAGCTTCTTACAGCTCCTGCAGTGGAAAAAAAAAACTCTATTTTTGTCTCACTGTGTGCCTAGACCAGCTTTGATACCATGATGGAAATTTCTGATAATTTTGAACAAAACAGAGGAAGCAAAGTTCCTCAAATCAACACAAAGAAATGAGAGAAATCTAGACAAAGAAGATGGAGAAAAGCTCTGTTTTTATTAACCATAAAAATGACAATAAAAATTACAAACTTCTTCAGAACTACAGTTCTGGAATAATCAAAAACTCCATACTCTGTTTTACAAACTCTGTTTTTTAACACAGATTCGTGTTTCAGCAACATGCAGACAATTGCTGAAACTCCACACAGTCTATTGCTGAAACACACAGACAGTTGCTGAAACTGCCTGTAGAATGCATTGCTGCTCCAAAACACAACGACTCTGTTTTTCCTGCTCTGCCTTCTTCTCTGTATTTTTCTATTTCTCAAACTCTCTAACATTAAAACGAACTGCTGTTCATTACATTTATAAGTGAAAAACATATTTGAATTATAATATTTAAAAATACAAAATATCTTCTAATATTATCTGCGTATTGAATGCAGATAAGCAGTGATGCCTTTTGGAACAAATCAAGTCGGCTGTAGCAGGGGCAATAACTTCTGTAAATTAAATGCACAGTAATGTGCAAAATATCAAGCACGACTTTCAGGCATCCACCTTGCTAAAATATCTGCGGCAATCAGATTTTATGTCCAGCTGTTTTATGTTGCAGTTGGAATTAAATTCCAACACCTGATGCCGTGCTCGGCCAAGTTCTAAAAAACTCCAATTATGATCCAACAAATTCCAATACTCCTCGAGCAGGCAAGGACCTCAATCCTCATGCACTCAGATCCCTACACATAGCATATGTCCACTCAAATTAGACTTGAAGCTCTGATACCACATTAAAAATTGAAATTCTATTAATTAAATGGCTCTCCAGGTGAGATATTTGGAGAGTGCCCAAGTACTCCATGCAATGCACTGTATCTTCATACATAAGAACCTCGTACATATAGACTTGCACAAAAAAAGGGTGGTTTGAACCACTCCCTAGATAGTAGGATGTGAGATCTAATCTTAGAGTCTCAATCCTATCCTCATCACAACAAACATCTAAGTCTAGCTTTCTCCTTTAATTCCAACAAAAACTGAGAGGAGTTACAACACAAAAGCTAATTAAAAGAGAGATAGAATATGGAAAAAAACTGACAAGAATTACAACACAAAAGCTAATTTTGGGGGTTGATTTTAATATCATGTCAGCACAATAGTAACTCTCAACCAATAAACTTGTTACATTTTCATTAAGACAAAATACAACTATATAAAAAAAGAGAGATTATTGAGTTTCATTTCTCAATATCCATTTTTTCCAACTTATTTTATTTTTCTATTTACAATATTATTTATAAAAGATTCTTAATCCCAAACATTAAATTACAAAAAAGATAAAGTCTCAAACCCAATAATAACTAACTAAATTTTAATAATAAATAAACTTTTTCTCTATCTAAACCCAACAACACCCATAATTTACTAATCAAATATTTCACACATATTATAAAAAATTTTAGTGTAAATAAATTACATTTATAAATATTTGTGGGATCTATATTTTTAATTGCTTTTTTCATAAGTTTTAGCTTCTACTATAGTCAATGAATGATTACGTTGTCCCGAATGTATTGAGGTGTGATTTAATTGGTCTAGTTTCCCATAATTTTCATAACAAAATTTTATGGTTAACGTCCGATTTATTTGACCTAAATGCATAATTTTTGATCGAAAAATCTTATTTTAAGCATACTCTTCTTGGATGAATATATAAATTCAAAAATTAAGATTTTTTTTTTTTTAATAGAAATTTATATGGATAATAGGTTATATAAACAATTTAATAAACTTATGATAAGGCTTTATAGCAGTGAGGAAAATGATGTGTGTGTTGGTGTACATGAATTTAGTTAGCTTTAATTACCTTCAGTTCAACTCTAGTTCTTGCATGTGATGTGCATCTAGTTAGCGTTAGTTAAATATAGTTCTTACATGTGGTGTGCACTCGACTTTAGTTAGTTAATTCTAGTGCTTGCATGTGGTTCATGTGCACATTAACATAACATAAAGCACACTTAGCTTTAGTTAGCTTTATTTATTGCATGTACAATTAAGATTAACTTAGTTTCTTTATGTATTGATTCTCAAATCAATATGGAGTAATCTAATTCATTCTCTGTTGCAATTTTCCTTTCCAATTTTTGCTAATATGTGCAACTATTCTTCAGCTAGATCCTTATATGTGCTTTAATAAATTTACATGGTGTCATAGCTACAGGGGCCTCGAGAAGGTGCATGATCAATATTTTGTAGGTTTGAAGATCAAGACTTTTAAATTGTTTGAAGATTCGATTTGCGGATCAGAATATTGGAGAATTTACGCAATTGTTGCTACAGCTACAAGGTGAAAGAATGGAATTCCTATCTTCAACTATTCTTACTCTGTATAACTACTTCCAATGGAAGCCGAAGATTTTTCTTCACATAAGAGGCAAAGACTTGTATCAGATAGTTCTGAATATGGAAGTTGAACCTAATTCCGTAATTGAAAAATCCAAATGCTCAACAAGATGGATGAGGCTTTAGGCCTTCTATTGTTTAGCCTATCTCCAACATTGTATTTCCATGTGGACACATGCACGACTCCAAATGAAGTTTTTACAACATTGGAGAATTGATTTGGAAAGCACGAAGAGATGCGGGCTCATATTATCGAAAACGAGCTAAATTCCTTATATCAAAAAGCTTTGAGAACATTTAGGATTTCTTTACGAAATTCAAATCACTGTTTCTACAATTATAGGATTGCAGGATCAATAAATCTAAGCAGGAAGGTCAATTTATCCTTTATATTTTGTCTAAATAAGGTCTTGAATATGCTATTTTTGTTTGTACATTTCATACCGTTAGAATTCCAATTGGAGATAAATGGAAAATTCCAAAACTTGATGAATTTATTGAGTCTCTCATTCATGAGCCAAATAAGCTCATCAATATGGTTTCATTAAACTCTTCAATTGAAAATGCACTTGCCTTTCATGATAAGGAAAGTCCAACTCGAAACCAAATCAACAATCGAAAGGAAAAGGAAAGGAAAGAGATCTAGATCCAAGAAAAGGAGGAAATTAGAAACCTTTAGATGACTCTTCCATCTCCTAGGGTAAGAAGGGAAAGAAAGGAAAATCCAAGAGTCCTTATTGTAATAGAGGCTATCATCCTGAATCACTGTGCATGCAGAATACTATTGATTTGATGGCAAAGACTCTACATCACTCTAATCTTGGTCATCACATTCTAGAAAGTTCCTAGAAGAAGATGGAGGAAAAAACATCAGAAACAAGGGTTAATGGTCGTGATTTGATTTCCCTTCATTCCACACCACAAGAATGGATCATTGATTCAAGAGCTTCACATCATATTGCTTCTTCAAAGGAATATTTTTTTCTCTACATGGATACTCGGGTCCTCCTATTCTCATGGGGAAAAACTCTACATTTTAATCAAATGGACAAGGAGGAGTACAATTCGAAGATATAAGTTTTGAGAATGTCTTGCATATTCCTAGGCTTTCTATGAATATTATTTATGTGTCTCAAATGACACAAAGAGGCATGAGAAGGAAAGTGGAATTTACCCCAGATTTCGTTAGCATTTATGATATGCAAACCAACTTGAATATTGTAGCTCGAAAGGTAAATGATCAATATCTTCTATATACATTTTCTCACTTTGTTCCTTAGTCATATTCTATTTTTCTACTTATGCATGAACATGAAGAAAGTAAGATTTGGCACGGTTGATTTGGGCACTTAAATTTGAAATTTGTGCAGAAACTTAGCAAGTAAGGGATGGTTAAAGTATTTTTGACTATTGAATTTTCAAATGGTGTTTGTAATGGATGTGCTCTTGGAAAGCATCCACAAGAAAAGTTCGAGAAGGGGCATGAATCAAGAGCCTCTTCACCTTTGGAACTTGTACACAGTGATATCATGGGTCCATTTCCATTACCTCAAATGAGAAAAGAAAGATATGTGTTGTCATTTATAGATGATTAAATAAGATTCACTTGGGTTCATTTCCTGAAATTCAAGTTTTAAGTTTTTCAACATCCAAATATTTTCAAAGCGCATGAGAAAAATCAGTGTGGAAAATGCATCAAGGCCCTCCACATAGATAATGGGTAGGAATATGTCAACAAATATATCTTGAATCTTTGTAATGAAACATGCATACAATTGTAGCATACAGCTCCTTACACTCGACAACAAAATGGGGTGGCCAAAAGGAAGAATAGATATAAATTGTTCCTGATACAACTAAAATAGGTCTCCTCAAAAATTTGTTATTGGAAAAGGTGTGTACTGGCATGCAACATGAAGTTAGTCATTTCCACATTTTTGGATCTCGAGCATGGGCATGCATTCCTACATAGAAGAGAAAGGATTTGGAGCTTTCGAGTAAGGCATGCATGTTTGTTGGATATTTTGATTAAGTAAAAGGGTATATATTGCTTCATATCAATACTGAAGAGCTATTTATCGAAAGGAGTGTCAAGTTTGAATAAGATGCTTTGCATGCAGCACAAGATGAACCTGTTACAAAGTTTGCTTCACCACTAGTTGATGAGTATGAAAATGATACTTTAGATCATAATTATGATCTAGATGAGTCTTTTCCTATGAGACAAGTTGGACCAATAGTTGTTTAACATCGAGATAATACTTCCTCTTACAGTTTAGAATATTCTCAACCACTTCAACAAGAAAATGGCACAACATGAGAGATATTTTAGATGATCCTACCATTATACATCAATTTTAGGAATTTCCATAAGAACTCTTAGCTATGGAGCCATGCATTCCCATGCACGCCTATATGATGCATGCATCTGATCAAAAGACTTATGCAGAAGTACCTGGGCATCCTAAATCATTAGGGGAATTTTGAGGTCTAAAATGGGCCTCCTAAGAAAAATGTACAAAAAAAATAAAATTTATAACAACCAATAGGATTCAAGATGATGATGTCATCCATAATGGATGATTCACCATTTTTGGAGTAAAAAAGTAAAAATATTAAAATAAAATAAAATAATAAAACTACTTTTTCAACTGTACTAACTTGCATCCCAAAATTTACCCAAACTCGGAAATGGAGAGCTTGTTGGATGCAAAATTTAACTTCTCATCCAGTGAAAGATTTATGTCAGATACTTTTTATGTAATCCTGCTACATGAAAAATGAGAAATACATAAAAACATGATTACAATCACGTTTTTCATGTATTTCTATTTTTTCATGTAGCAAGACCCATCAAAAGTATGAAACATGTGTACTCTATGGATGAAGAATTAAATTTTGCAACCAAAAAGTACTCCTGCACAAAATTTGAGTAAAAAATTTGGGAGATATGTTGAAAAATAATTTTTTCCTTTTTCCCTCTAAAATTTGATGATGTAATCAAATATTATTTTATTATTTCCACTATTATTTTATAATTTCCTTATGAGGCCCATTTTAGACCTCAAAATTCCCCTAATTGGGGGACAATTATGGATGAGGAATACAACTCTCTCATTAAGAAGCAGACTTGGGACCTAGTTCCACTACCTTCCAATTGTAAACTCATCAGGTGCAATTAGGTTTCCCAGGCCAAGAAAGAAACAGATGACCAAGTTAGTCGCTATACAACACAATTGGTGACAAAAGGTTTTCAGCAGGTACACGATGTTGACTATGATGATAATTTTTCTCAATTGGAAAAAATGGATTCCTTTCGGCTAGCTCTTTCTATTGTAGCAACAAGAGGATGGGAATTGCATCATATGGATGTAAAGAATGTATTTATTCAAGATGATATTGAGGAGGAAACCTACATGGAGTAGCCACAGGGATACATCCTACATTCATCTATGGTATGAGAACTAAAGAAGTCTCTTTATAGCCTCAAGGAAACACCTAGAGTGTGGTATTCAAAGATGGATTCCTATTTGTTATCTCAAAATTCTGTATGCTGCAAATCTCATTCCAATGTTTAGATTTTGAAGAAACTTGAATCCTTATCAATCATATTACTTTATGTAGATAATATTTTGATAATAGGTAGTTCAACTTCTTCCATTTCTCAATTTAAAATTGCATTGCATAACCAATTTTCTATGATAGATATGGGCTTGCTAATTTTTTTCCTTCGACTAGAGATCAATCAAAGTGTTTCTGGCATTACTATTTCTCATCCAAAGTATGTTAGAGATATTTTGGCACGGTTTCACATGCCTGATTGCGAGCCAAAAACCACACCTTTCTTATCAAATATAAATCTTTAGAATGGAAAATACATACCATTGGTTGATTGCACATTGTACTGTTAGCTTGTGGGATGTCTTATTTATTTAACTATTCAAATCTTGATCTCTAATATGCCGTACGAGCAGTTTATAGATACAAGTAGGAACCACAAGAGTTACACTAGAAAAATACAAGTGCATCCTTCGATATTTCCAAGGTAAAATCACCTATGGGATTCATTATGCATCCAATTTTTATTTTGATCTCGTTGGGTAAATAGATTCATATTGGGTTGGAAACAAACTTGTTTGCAAGTCCACCTCCAATCATGTACTTAGTTTAGGATCCATCCCAATTTCTTGGTCAAGCAAGAAGTAGGCTGCCATTACTCTGTCATCAACAAAGGTGTAGCATAGAGGAACAGTCAATGCCACTATTCAGACCATTTGGCTACAACATTTCCTATCTGAGGTTGGTATTAGTTTCACTTTCCCACTTTCACAGTTATAACCGTAGTACAAAAGTTTCTGGGAGAGATCGGAGCAGAAAAAAATTGATCCGAATTTATGCAGGAACACAACATAATACACATATAACCATAAATACAAAGATGCAGCGGAAATAACACTTCATTTCTTTAATATCAAAGAGCCGAACTTTGCTTAGAGACAGAATCGAAATAAACTAGCTAGGGCACTCCTAGCATATCTTTGAGAAGAGATGTGGTGGCTACAGGCCTCTAAACTATGTTAGAATGAGGCTCGAGGGCCTATTTATTCTTGAGAAACAATGGAAAACCCTAAAACTATGGGCCCCGTTTGGGTAAATTGGTATACCAACTTCCCAGGGACGTAACTTTGGCATACGATCTCCATTTGACATACACCATACCTCATTAGAAATATATATCTGAGGACTACAAATTTTGAGTGAGAAACATTGATCCATGGACTGATGCTTCTCTCGATATTTCCAAAAAATGTCATTTAGGGCCTCAAAATGGCTCTGGAAGTTCACGACCCGAAAAACTGCTAAAACTAGTAAATAGTGTTATACTTAAGGAAACTAAAAAACTGAAAGAGATAATGGTGGGGCCCCAGGTATAATAAGTGGGTGGCCATCAATATCCACTTGAATCATTCCTCCCACCTTAGGAAGAAATGGTCCCCGTTGCATTGAGTTCCTTCATGAGATGAGGAAACTTCTGCTGAACTTGGTCCCTGGTGAACCACTTGCCTTGGTGGAGGAGTTGGCTAGCTTTGAGAATCCGATACAGTTGGATCTTATGTTGGCGAGTGTTCTTAATTTTCATGTCCATGATACAATCTATGATGGCCTGTTCCATGCAGTCTGGGTTTAAATTTGTTGGTGTGAGTTGTTTAGAATATTGGAGGTGTTGAGTAGAGGTGGGAAGTAGGTTTGAAGGCAGTCCACATTGAATTTTGGGTGCATACCAAGGAATGGTGGAATAATGAGCTTGAAAGCATTGTTACCTACAAATTTGGTGATGGTTTATGACCCATATCGAAGTGGGTGAAGCTTGCGGTGGGGTCCACTAAGGCGCTCCTTCTGCAAATGCAGCCACACTTTTTCACCCACTTGGAACTTGTGTGGCACCCGATGTTGAGCATGTCATTTCTTGTACTTAGCATTGGCTCTTTCCAATATTTCATGAACATTTTTTTGGATGTGTTGAATGCACTCGATGAAGTTGTTCTCTTTGTCAGCTTCATACTGGACATGAGCCGAATCGGCCTGAGTAGCCGCAAATGGCATGGCTACGTCAATGGCACATAGTGGCTAGAATCCCAAGCCCACCTTAAAGGGGTTGTGGCTGGTTGAGCTGTGGAGAGCCTGGTTATAACTGTAATGTACATAGGGGAGGCTCTCATCTCATGTGCGTGGATGATTTGAATTTTACATGCACAAAATGTGTGCAATCATCTTGTTGGCAACCTATGCCTGGCCATTAGTTTGGGGATGTAAAGCTGTGGACTTGGTGACCTTGGTGTCTAGCATTGACTAGAGGCTGGTCCAAAATGTGCTAAGGAGCCTACTGTCCCGATCTGAGATGATCGACTGTGGGATCTCAAATTTCACCCACACTTGTTCAAAGAAGAGTTTAGCAGTGACTTCTGCTGTGATATTCTTCTTGTAGACCAAATCGCCATCTTCAAAAATCTGTCGATGAACACGAAAACATAGTCATTTACATGCTTATTAGAAGGAAGGCCCGACATGTAATCCATGGAGATGGATTCCCAAGGTCGATTGGGGGTAGGTAGCAGAGTATAGAGGCCTTGCTTCTTGATGGTATGTTTGGAAATGGTGCAAGCAGTGGAGGATCTAATGTACTTCCCGACATCCTGTCAAAGGTTTGTCCAATAAAAATACTTCTGCAGTACTGCCACTATTTTCTCGACCCCGAAATTCCCAGCGGCTCGACTGTAGTGTGCTTCCCAAATCATCTTGGCACACTCGCTTGAAGGAACACAAATGTGTCCTAGGTGACATAGAAGTGCATCTTGGAGGTGAAAATTTGGAACTTGGGTACCCTCCAAGAGTGTCTTAAATGTGTGGCCGAATTATGGATCGCTCTTGTAGAGAAGCGGCCAATCAAAAGTCTTGTGCCTACAGGAGTTCATAATAGTGGTTAGTGTCATGATTGGTGGTCGAATGAGGCAGTCTGCAACATTATTGGTGCTACCCTTCATGTACTTGATGTCCAAATAAAACTTTTGTAGATATTTAGACTAGTTCTAATGGAGATTGTTCTACAAATTCCCTTGTGTTTGTATGAACTGTAGGGGTTGGTGGTCTGTGTGGATGATTGTTTCCTTCCCCAAAATGTAATGCTTCCATTGTCGACAAGCTTGCACAATGGAATACATTTCTTTGTCAAACAATGTGTCAAACAATGTCTCACTGTGATATGCCACTGGATGTCCTTGCTGAGTAAGAACTGCCCCAATAGCATAGTCAGAGGCATCTGTCTCGATCTCAAATGGCTGTTGCAAGTCTGGTAATGTGAGCACTGGGGCAGAACAGAGGCAATTTTTCAATTCTTTGAACGCCTTCTGTTGAGGTTCCGACCAAAAGAATTTTGCTCTTGCTCCTCCCTTAGTGACTTGACTCAAGGGCCAAGTGATATGTGAGAATCCCAACACGAATCTACGGTAGAAATTAGCAAGACCCAGAAAGCTTCGAAGCTCTATTATAGTGGTTGGGGCTGGCCAATCCCGAATGACTTGGATCTTGGCTGGATCCACATGCACCCCCCTGTCATCAATAATGTATCCCAGATATTGAACCTGGGTCATGCCAAACGTGCACTTCTCCAAATTGGCACACAACTTGTGTTGCCGCAGTGTTTGGAGGACTTGTCGGATGTGATGAAGGTGCTCTTCCCAAGTCTTGCTAAAGATCAGAATGTCATCCAAGTACACCACTACGAATGAGTTGGTGAATGGCCGCAAGATGTCGTCCATCATCCTCATGAAGGTTGCGGGAGCATTCGTCAACCCGAAAGGCATGACCAGCCATTCAAAAAGGCCTTCCTTAGCTTTGAAGGCGGTCTTCCACACATCAGAGGGTTCAATTGGTACCTGGTGATACCCAGACTTCAGGTCGATCTTACTGAAATATTTTGCACCTTGGAGTTGGTCCAGAAGGTCATCAATCCATGGGATCATCTACCTATTAAGTGATAATATTTTGACGTATGATAGGCAATACGAAGTCATGTTACCCATCCTTCTTAAGCTACCAACAATATTGAGCTCCAGAGGCGATGAACTGTTGGGAATGTGACCTTTATGTAGAAGCTCCTGAATTTACCTCTTGATTTCATTTTTCTCCATAACATAGTGCCAATATATCGGTCCATTGGGTAGTGGCACACCTGGGGTCATATCAATGGGGTGCTTGACTTGACAGTGCAGAGGAACCCCTGTGGATGAGGTGAAGATGTCCCCATACTCCTCCACAACCTTATCCATTTATTATTGTCGTGCAGAGGAGCCCTGTCTAGAGATTGTAGCCACAGTATTCTTCTTTCCCTGGGGGCGGATCATCAGGAAAATGAATTTCCTGGTTTGGGAAATGAGCTTACTGCATTGTTTTTCAGTAACCAAAGAGATAGCAGCAAACGGTAGTACCTCTTTTATCCTGTACAAATTATTGCCCAAAGTAACAATAATAGTGCAAGGTCGGGACTCACACACAACATTTCGCTTCCACAAGTATAGCTGGCCTAATAATACATCAAAAACATCAAGAGGAGCAATGTCACATAATAACTCATTCGTGAAGGGCTTGATGCTGTAGGGAAGGCATCATTGCTGGCAGACGCAGAGATCTCGTCCTTGGTAAAGACATCTGATGGTCTGTGGTTGTGGGTGTGATGTGGTTGGAAAGAACAACTGCTTCATGACCTCTGCTGAAATGAGGTTCTTTTGGCTCCTACCGTCGACAATTAGCTGTAGCTAGGAACCCTTTACCCACATCTAGGATTGGAAGAGATGCTCCTCTTCCTCTGGATCTTCTGGTTCCTCGTTCTTGATCTTCGCAGTGGAAATAGTGGTGTTGGGATCCGCATCAATAATGTGATTCCCTTTTGTCATTCCCCTTTTCAGGAGTTCTAATTCTTGAGAATCTCATCTCGGCCTAACCACCAGCTGACTGCTTGGCTCGACATCACTTGTGTTGTGGTGGAGCTCTTATGGAACTCACACCACTTTCCCGTGTCCTTCTTTGGCTTTGCGGTGTTGTTATTTTCTTGTGGCTTCGATGAGTTGTCTTTAGCTGCCATGCCTTAGCTTTGTCCTTTGTTATGTGGTTTGGAAGCACCTTTCCCTTGCTTTTGATTCGCAGATCCAAAGTCTCGCTTCTTCTGCTTGAATTTCTGCTCAATCTTGGCAGCATACCGGTATGCCGTACCAAGCGAGAAGATGTCAAGGAACTCCATTTCCTCCTGAATGTATTTGTGCAGACAGCTGCGATACTTTAGCACCAGATGTTTCTCTGAATCTTTGATACCCAACTTTGTGCGCAGGGTATGGAACAGATTCGTCAGCTCATGCACATCTTGATCCCTTTGTTGTCGCAGCGTGGTCCATTGTATGTAATTGTCCTCATAGCTCCCCACGGGATAGTACTGTTCCTTGACGGCGTCTCGGAAAGAATTCCAAGTTGGTACGGCCGAGAACAGAGAGGGTTCTGTCTGGTCCTTGTTCTCACAGTAGGTTTCCCACCAGTCCTTAACATGGGGGTAGCTTTGAGGAGTGCAAAAATAATCTTCTCCCGGTCTGAAAAGTCATGAACAGAGAAATATCCTTCTAATAGATTCAACCATCTATCTACGGCATCTGCGTCTATTTGACCCTCAAATGTGGGAATGTCAAAATTTACTTGTACCTTAAAGGGGGTCGCAACTCCAGAGTGGCTACTGGATGCAGATGCACCGCCGGTGGGCAGCCGTTGAAGGATCTGAGCAAAGCTATCCATCATCGCGTTCCTTTGTTTTTCGAGGGCCTCCTCGAGCAATATTTTGATAGGATCTCCTGCTCCCTCATCTTTCTTTTCGTCCCCCATGGGCGTCCGTCGAGGGTTGCGAGGCTGATCTTGCAAAGGTTCCACCAGATCGAGCCCTAGCTCCTTATACCCCGACCTCGTTGGGGACATGCAAAGAAGGATCGAGAAAAAGCAGACCCCTCTAATACCACTGATCCAGATTTATGTAGGAATGCAACAGAATAAACATATAAACATAAATACAGAGATGCAGCGGAAATAACACTTCATTTAATTAATATCAAAGAACTGAAATTTGCTTACAGACAGAATGGAAATAAAACTAGCTAGGGCGCTGGTAGCTATCTCTGAGAAGAGATGTGGCGGCTACAGGCCTCTGAACTGTGTGACAATGAGGCTCGAGGGCCTATTTATCATTTAGAAACAATGGGAAATCCTAAACAACCAAAACCCTAACCCTAGGAGATGAAGCGCCAAAACTATGGGCCCCGTTTGGGTAAATTGGTGTTTCAACTTCCCAGGGGCGTAACTTTGGCATACGATCTCCATTTGACGCGTACCATACCTCGTTAGAAATATCTATTCGAGGAATACAACTTTTGAGTGAGAAATATCAATCCAGGGACCCATGTTGCTCTTGATTTTTCCATAAAATGTCGTCTAGGACCTGTTACAGAGCATTTTTTCACTGTCCCTGCAATC
Organism: Pinus albicaulis; assembly: GCA_034641835.2. Taxonomy (NCBI): domain Eukaryota; kingdom Viridiplantae; phylum Streptophyta; class Pinopsida; order Pinales; family Pinaceae; genus Pinus; species Pinus albicaulis. The sequence continues at coordinate 1,440,336,038 of CM076577.1, forward strand.
ACCAACTCGCACATTGGAGGGTCACTTCTATGACCAATACGCAGTGTCGTGCTTTGGAAATACCATCCTTGCATCCCTTTTGATGAAAGCAACATTCTTCTTGTTGACATTTCCCTAAGCAGAGCTGTGAAAATCCCTATTTTTGCGTTGGCGCGAGTAGCCCGTTACATCCTTGCGCCGACCTAGAAATTTAACATTGAGGTTGCGCCACTTGGCACTCTATGCCAGTTAGACACCCGCACCAAGATATTTATGGAATGTTTTTTAAAAATAGAGGCAGAGGTTCCATTCCAACCACCTTGGGGATGAGTCATTGGGATTGGTTGAACTAAAACAACCACAGACTCCTTCCTTTAGTTAGTAGTTTCCACCTCCCTCGGAACTCTCATAAAGGATAGGACTCCCTCCAACCTTTTTAGGGATCCCAACCTCCTCTTTTCCCTCTATATAAGAAACTATCTCCTTTGGTAGAAGCAAGCTAAACACATTATAGAAAAATAGCTGAATAACTGCACTAGAGAATTATACTATCGCTAAGCTGCTAGAGGAGATAGAGTAAGAAGATTGTGTTGAGAGAGCTCGAGTCGATGACTTCTATGAGAGCTTGAGTCCGAATTCCCTGACCGACAGTTGAGACGCATTTCCTCTAAACCCCATTGGAGGAGATCACGACGTCAAAGCATCGATTGTACTCTTCCTTCTACTCATTAATATACATGACTATTGTTTGGTTCCACTATTGTTTTATGATGTTTATTTGATATGATATGTTTATCCCTCTTTGACTGGCTAATAGTTGTGAGTGAAACTATTTTGTCATATTGTTACACCATTTTTTTGGTCATCTAACCTATTATCATTAGATGAACCTAAGTACACCATGTAAGACCAATTTTACCCTAAGTAAAATTGTTTTCACCATGTGCAATAACTTGTTTGTTTATATTTCCTTGTCATATTTAACCCAAAAAAAGGAAATTAATTAAATAAATCCCTATTTATTTAATTATTTCCTAAGAATAAGTTATTTAAATCATTATTTAAATAATATTCTTGGTTAAATTTGACTAAATCACATATAAATAATTAAATAAACCGTTATTTATTTAATTATATTCCCCTCATTTCCCTTAAATAATAAATAAATCATTTATTTATTTGTTATTTATAAATAAAGGAATTGACCCAGGTCAAAAATCCTTTTCCCTCCAACAAATATAATAAAATATTCCTAAAGGTGCTTCTAAATTTGATTAATAATATTTTATTCATACGCAGGAGTTCTAAACACGCCCAATATTTTGTTATTAAATAGGGGTTTTCCCCATTAAATTAAGTCACCTTCATTGCATTAGATCACTACCGGATCTATTCTTGGTCCTACATTTCCATTTTGCTTTGTGAACTCCCATTGAGTTCTATGTTTTCTTTTCTACATCCATAAGAGAGAAATGTTAGATCTGAAACACTGAGGACTTCCAAGAACCCATCCCACTAAGGAGAACTGGAAGACACCTTTTTTGTTTTCCTCTCAGGTGCCTCATTCTTTGATATAATACAAAATTCTTTCAAATACATTCTTCTTGTCTTATTCATTGGATCTATGGAGCTATGTTATATTTTATTTGCTTAATATCTTTTGTGCTTAGATCTGAATTTGTGCAGCAATCTTAAAGATATTTTGCAGCCATAATCGATGTTAGGGCTATTTGTTATGTGTGGCTAAAGTGATCTTTTACGACGAAAGATTCATACTAACAATTGGCGACTCCACATGGGTTTTCTTTTGCGGCCGTTGTTGTTTTATCTATTCTTGCATATCCAGCTGTTTCAGACCCTAGGGTTTCTCTTCAAATTTTTTTTTTCCCTATTTTTATGGTGATTTTCACCCCTAAAACCCTTAAATAGTCAAATTTTTAACTTCCATTTGTTTCTGGCCTTATTGCGTAGGTGCAGGTGACACACATCGGTATTTGCTCTAAATAAAATTTTTAGAAATTTTCTCGAACCGAAACGAGATGAGGGTGCACTTATCGGCCCAAAAAGTGACACCGAGGCTTGAGGACGCACTTTTTGCCCCAAACTGCGACACAGACTCAAAGCGAGGTTAGAGCACACGACTGCCACTTTCTGCAAATTTTTCAGCACTTTTTCTGGGTTTGTCTGAAGCTTCTGTCAGGGTTTTCCAGCCTCTGTCTCTGCCCGTTTAGACCTGTTTCTGATGTACTTTAATCAAATAAGAGGGAATCTTGCCCCTTACGGCTCTAGTACCCTCCAGTTTTTGTGGGAGAGTCTTTGCCATTTCAGACGTCTGAATTTTCAGAGTTTCAGCTTTATTTCTCTCAGATCTGATACCTCCGTTTCAGATCCTTTTAGATCAGCTCTACTCCCTCTCAAATCACCTCATATTGTTTTGTTTGGGTTCATTTCTAAGGCCACTACCTTGTCTCTTCTAGTTTTAGCTGATCTCCTCCTTTTTAGTAGCAACCTTTCCTCCACCTATTTGCTATTCTCTGCACCACTTTTCAGCAGATTTACCCTTTATATCCCAGTCCCTCTGGACCTTAGATCTATTGGCCTCTTTTTTAGCCTACTTTGCCTAGTTTTTCCCTCTTATATTCTAGTTTTTAGAGAACCGCCTTCTTGGGTTAGCTTGCTACATTTTTAGTTGTTAATTTTCTGTTCTTTCAGTCTCATTTACTGTAGATTTATTTTATGTTACGCAGCACAATTTTTTTACTCTCAAAACATCTGGGTTTAAACAATTAAAATTAACGCATGCCACACACTGACCCTAAGTGAAGAAGCTCCTGGTTCACACCGCCTGGAAAAGACTTTAAAATCAATTTTCACTGCACCTTTCTGCCCTTAACCTCACTTGATTTTGTCCCTCCCTGCCCTTGTCGGTTTTTCTTCTTCCCGTCATCATTGCGCCCCCAAGGCGCCTTTCTCAGAGACTTCTTAGCCTTCACCCTCAGTTTCCGCTTGGTCGACTTCCTCCTTCCTGTCGTCATTGAGTAAGTCCTCCCACGAGTCCACACTCTGACTCTTCCTCTGATTGTTCGAGTTCTCCCCCTACTCCTGGTTCTCCCCCTGTCACTTTTACCATGTCTTCTTCAGGCCCTACTACCAGCAGCAACCCCAGTACTACTGCTGGGTCTTTTTCCAGTGGAACCACCTCGGGACCTACCTCGACTACCCCATTTCTCCCTTATATGGCCGGCCTTAGTCTCCTCGACTTCAATCAGCTAATCAATGATCCTATCTGCCACGATGTTAGTTGGCTTGCTATGCCAACAAATCTCCCTTCCGACATTCCCAAGTTCGAAGGCCTTGCTAGTGAAGATCCCTCCAACCATATTTGATCCTTCCATATGTGGTGTTCCTCCAATTCCATTACTGACGACTCCATTCATCTTAGATTGTTCCAACACACGCTTACAAGCGAAGCTTCTAAATGGTATGTTGAACAGGCCACCTCCTCCCATACCACTTTTGCAATCATTTCCCAAGCCTTTTTATATTATTTCCAGCTCCCCCTCCAATACGACACTGGTACCGATCTTTTAACCTCTTTCCATCAATCCTCTTCGATCCGCCTTTCTACTCATGCCAAGGAATGGCAGCGAAGGCGAAGCTTGTACCGCGCTCCCCCCTTTGAAGATCATGTTTACATGGATTGGTTCCTTCACTCTCTCTTACCTCCCATTGGTAAATATGTCACGTCCCATTTTCCCCAAACCGAAGAAGCCGCCCTCCAAATAGCCTTGAAGTATGACCTTATCTATGCCCAATCTGGTTATGTTTATACCATCCTCCCTAACCTTCCCAAACCCGATGGCCCTAATGCCTCAGGGGCATCTCACTCTGCGAATGGTATCGTTGGAGAAATATCACATACGTCTGCCCAACCTCTTCCGGGCCATGGTTTTCCTCCAGGGGCTAGCCCCTCCGGCATTTTTTCCCCTCCAGGTAGCATATATTCAGGCTACGGCATGCCTCCTCCTTTTGCCCACCCTACTCCTTATCCATATTCGCAACCTGGTGTCCCAACTCCTCCAGCATTTGGACCACCCACTCCCTTGCCTTCTCCACCCCCACAACCGCACTTACTACCCCCTCCAGGGCAAGTATTTGCACAACAGGGGGCACCTAATTTTCCTCCTTCTCAAAGAAGCAGAGGAGGAAATCTATTCGCTTCTGGTAATCATGGATCCACTCCTTCCAATATTGACTCTACCACTACCAATCAGTCATAGGGCCCTCAGCCTAAGCTAGACAGGCAACTTCGCACCAATAAGCCCTATTCTTGTTGCGGTGTTTATGGTCACTACACTCACGATTGTCCTTTATTACCACAAATGTGGCAGATGTGGGAATCTCAGGCCACTGTGAGTGGGCAACACTCCTCCCCTAATATCCCTCCCGCTCCAACTACTTCCCAACCCACTGTGTTTACTGATCCTTTCCCTCAACAAGGATTCGTGGCCACTCAACCTCCTCATGCCCTGATAACCACTCAAACTTGCCCTTCTGGTTCCACTGATTACCAGATTCTCATGATGACCTCTGACCCTCCTCTCACCGTCGACCTCAACCTTCAAACTCGGTCCTGTCAGTATTCCACACCTCCCGTTCCATCTGTCTCCGAGTCTCCGTCGTCAGGTCCTACAGAGCCTCTATCGACACCCAATGGTCCCTTACAACTCCCTCCACCCAAAGCCAACATTCATCCCAACCCTCCTAAGGGACCATTACGTCGAAATTCTGCCTCTGGTCGGGCTGCCCATTCATACAGCATAGTAGATGATATGGCCCAATCTCCTGCTACCATTTCAACACTGGAGCTCCTCCAGTCGTGTCTTTCTCAAAAGAATGCTCTACTATCTGTCGTGGGCACTGTAGATCCCGCTAATGACCAATTGATTTTTTTCGACGCCCGTCAGTCAGAACATCCCCCTCTTCCTCCTTCGATTACTTTCCAAATCCCAGTCAAAATCCGAAACGCCAATGTTGCTCGGTGTATTATTGATGAGGGGGCATCTACCTGCGTAATGTCCGCTTTGGTTTGGAAACAACTCAGATCCCCTGAATTAGCCCCTTCCACCATCACCCTTCGTGCATGGGATGGCCATGCCTCCCAGCCCATTGGCCTATTTCGTAACTGTCCTATCACCCTTGCCGGTAAGACTGTTTGTGTCAACGTTGAAGTTATTGACTCCCCTCTTGACTACAACATCCTTTTGGGGCATAGTTACACCTATGCCATGTCTGTCGTCCCATCCGCAGTCCACCGCAAGATGTTTTTCCCTCATAATGGAAATATTGTCACCATTGACCATTTAACCTACCATGAACCGAAATCTCAGACCTCCCCTGAGTCCACCATCACTACTGTCACCAATAAACCAACTGTTGATTCCTTGACCAATGTTTCCCCTGGCGTCTACAAAGACTCCTCTTTTCTTGGAACTTTTCCTGGTCCTCCCCCTCCTCCTGTCTCTGACCCCAGCTTAGCGAATGTTTGCATGATGCAATTGTCTGAGGTTGACCCTCCACAGCCTGCTCCGGCTAGTCAGAAACCTCAACCTCGCCCCTCGCCTCTTGCTCCTAGCCCTTCACTTCAGTCCACTGAACCTTTTTCTGGCCCTTCCCATCACGATCAGGAACCTCCCTACCCTCCTGAGTCAGTTCCCTCAGGTCTCCACCATATGGGAGCCGTCCCCCCTGGTCATTACCCCGCTGGTCAAATACCTTTCCTTGGCCCCCCTGGGTGTTTATTCAGTTCCTATCATGGCCACCCTTTCCCTCCCTAATTTAACCTTGGGAATTCCAGTATGGTATCTTACTCCTCCAACCGAGACCCCTCCAGGCCACCCCAAATTGTACATTGCCATGAAACCAATACAACCGATCCCCTTCGCTCCTTCCACCACCATAGTGCCCCTAGCCCTCCGCATAACCCTCCTAATACTGGGCCAGCTACAGGAAAAAAATGAAAAACTCACAAGGGGGCATCCAATGACCAGGCCACTGCACCTGAACCTACCCCTCCCCCACCCGCCAAGCCTTTTGCCTTATGTGATGGTATCGGTCATCCCACCCATACTTGTCCTGAGTCGCCCCATATCAGACCCATGGTTAAATTCGCGTTCCCTGAATCTACAATCCCTGAAACCTCTGTTTCTTCCCCATCCGTCACCAAGAACGCAAAGACTCTTCGCACCAACAAACCCTGTGTTCTTTGTGGTGTCCATGGCCATTATTCTCACCATTGTCCTCACCTCATGCATTACCGTGCCTCTTTAGAAGTCATCCGTGAGTACGAAGTTGAACAGCATCAATCCAGCTCTCCCATCCTTGCTCAATATGCATCCAGTCTACTCAAGGATCCCCCTACTACCATTGATATTCCTCCCCCTGATGTTGAGATGTCAGACCATGCTGCTTCCCTTCTATACCTATCATCATCCGTGTGCTCCTCGGAGTACATTCCTTCTGAACCCACTCCACCTATGCTGCTTGATTCTCCTCCAGACACGGGTTCTTCATATTTTGACTATCTTTTTACTTGTTCTTCTGTCATTCCCCGTGATGACCCGTATCTGCGCATCTCTTCCCATATTGATGATTTCGGTACCTTTGCAGCATCGTCTGGTCTCCTTGACCCTTCCATTCCCTCTCCTAATCACGATCATACCATCTGTATCTTCGATGTTCTTCACAGCCTGAGTGCCCATTCTTCATCCCATAGTTCTCCTTCATCTCCTTCTCATCGATCTACGAGTCCTAGACTTCCTACCCGGACTACTCCCTCCCGTAGTCGTCAATGGATGTCTATTCTCTACTAACGCTGCCATCCTTCTTCTCCTCCCTCCCATTTCTTGTCTTATGACACTCTTCCATCGGCCCTCTCGTCCACACATTATCTGGGCTATGCCGATGGGGCCAGTCGTTATTCCTGCCACCTCGCTGCCACTGCATGGGTCGTCTTTACCCCCTTGCATCCCTGGTTCTTGCAAATGGGGTCTGCATTGATACGGCCACCAATAATCAGGATGAGTATGATGCAGTTCGTGGTCTCTTAGTCGATGCCCTCTCTCAATGCATCCTCCATCTGCATATCCATTTAGATTCCCTGCTTATTGTCTTACAACTTAATGGTGTCTATCGTGTGCATAACCCCATCCTATTTAGACAATATTTACGAGTGAAGCTTTTGATACGTGAATTTAGATTCATTACATTTCACCATATGCCTAGAGATCAAAATCATTACATAGATCAAATTGCAAATCATGTTCTAGACTGGCATTTATCACACATAACACAATGACATTTAACACCATCAATCAAATGAATATCCATCATATATATTATATAACATGTGTTTTTAGAGTCCATATACTCAGAAACATACCACATGCCCATAAAATCTCACAATAAAAAAACTACAAAAATAGGGGGCACCACTCACCCCTACATCGACACTGGGGGGCACCACCTGCCCTACATCTAATCACTCTTTGGAGGATCCCGAGCCAATGGCTCTTCTCCCGTAGCTCGTAGATCACGCACATCCTTACTGGCCATCGCCATGCGTCGCATGATCCCTCGCCACTCTGAGGGTAGCCCAATACATAACTCTATGTACCGGTTGTCTAAATCCTGCCAACCACACTCCAATACACCAGTCAGTAGCCCCTCACATCTACGACAAATTTCCTCCACTAGAGCAACCATCTCCTTGCTATGCACCTTCCTTGAGCCACTTGCACCTATAGCTCCTGTCGCTGCAGGTCGTCCCATATATCCAGCCAGTTTTACTAGAGCTATATCTACATTCCAAAAAACATCACGATTAGCACCATATATACTAGTCACAAAACTCAAAAATAAACATAACAGATTAGTTGCTTGTCAGTTACCATCAGGCCCCCAAACTCGACCAGGCGGAAGCGGCAAGTCTGGATCTCCCCAATAACTCATCCCACTATAGGGATAATCGTCTATGTATAATGGCATATGATTCCAATGCGCGAAGAACTCTGGGCGGAACACCCGTCCGACCGACCCTCCCCCTCCTCTACACAATAGTCGTCCCCACCGATGCATCCAGGGCTCTCTCGGACCTCCATCAGGCAAATGTACACGAGGTCGTAAGGTCGGGATCTTCTCAAAGAAGAAAGAGCACAACATCGTCCCATAGGCGCAATCATGATTCACTTGCCGCTTGCATAACGACAGCTGTCGTTTCACCGATACCAACATCATCTGGGCCCACCCATAGTAGGTCCCACTCAGCACACTCTCCATGATCATCATCTGCCCTCCAGTGATGTGATGGAACGCCTAGCTACCCAAGATCCGCAACACTGCTGTGGCCACTTCCCGGGTCTCCAACCTCTCTAGATCACCAATAGATATCCGAGTCCCTTTGACTCGGACACCAGGTCGACAATGTCACTAAAAAAACTCCATAATGTTACGCCCACGTGGTAACACTGGCTGTGTATTTCCCACCATCCCCAATGGTGGGAGACCAGTCAAGAAATACAAATCCTGGACCGTCAACTCGATCCTATGACCCTGCACTACAAACGCCTCATGATCTGGATCCCAATAACTGATAATACGGGCCAACAAGGGCTCTCCAGCCCTCATCAAAGGGTTCTCCAAAAATTTCAGAACCCCATACCTAGCCAGTGCACGACAGACACCCTGGCCCACCTGGATCTCCGTTCGTAATGTACCTAAGTCTCTCTCCCTCCACCTGATCCGTATATCTGCCATATCTGCACAAAAACATCATTTTTTTCAGCCTCCAGATCAACAAAACTGCATTAACTTGCACCAAAACAGAATCTCAGCCCATAACAACACTAAAACCCCCCACATCTCACAGGTCGCACTTTTTGGGCAAACCCTGGGCCAGGTCGCACTTTTCAAGCCAAAACCTGCATCCCAGGTTGCAGCTTTTGCCCCAAAAAGTGTGACCCGACCGTAAGGATGAAATAGGGGTAGTTACTGAGATTTAAAGCCCTAATCTGCAACTTGAATCCATAAAAAAAAAAGCTTAAGATTAGGCCTCTCACCTGCAATTGATGGATCACAATTCCAACGGTCGGTTTTTCTACTACGATCGCCGCAAGATTTAGGGCCTTCTCTCCTCTCCACATTCACCATAGCTACACAAGCAAATGAATGATTTTGGAGGGAAAACACCATATTAGAAGAAAACCCCTGTTTTTTCTTTCGCCCACTGCGACCAAATCGTAGCCCCATTTGATACACCATCCACACCGTTGGAAAGCTCTCACCGAGCACTCAAATGGGTATCTGTCAGTTTTTTATGTTTTGATACTTCACCAGGACACATTTTGTCCATGAAGGGTCTATTCATCTCTTCTCAAAATCGAATTTCTTCACTTACGACACTTGTACTTGGGGCACCACTTTTCCTCCTTACTCGTCTTTGTTCGTGTTGATTTTCGTCATGAGCTACCCTATTGTACTCATGCTTTTATGGTTCCCCATTGGACCCGTACTATGAGGCAGCACCATCGAGTCGCCCTGGTTTAGAGCATTCAAGTTGCGTCACCAGCACATTCATGGAGTCTATCCCGAGTCCCTTTGTACCCTGGCATAGTCTTGCATCCTTTCCTACTTGGTCCCTCTCTCATGTCACACATTATGGCCTTCAGTACCCTTGTCCGCTATCCCTCATGATATTGTGTCAGTCACTGCCAAGCCATTCATACACTTTATGCTCTAACAAGGGAAGTCGTCCAACCGCTCCTCCATTTCTCTCATTCCATCATCATCATTAGTGTCTACTTAGTCGTCGCTCTACTATTTTCCCTGTGCCTTAGGCGGGGTTCCCTTATTGCCTCACCTATGGCGGCCCTCCTTCTCTCGACATCATCTCATTTACTCCAGAAGCCAGGTCTAGGGGGTAGTGTACCTTGGTTCGAGCTCTTCCTAGCATGATCATGATATATACACTTGATGGTCCAGTGACACAGCAGCAGCTATTGGTGATTCCCAGGCATGCGTGAGATGTCTCAACCCTCATGAGGGGGTGGCCTTGCAAATAGCCCCCCACATGCCTGGATGACTTCATTTCAGCCCTTGATGTAGCTCCTCTCATATTATGATATCGGCCTCAATCGCTTGCAGTGCCTCTTCGATTTGCACGTATCAGTCAGATTTTGCGAGCACTTCCCCACGTGTAGGGGCACTTACACATATTTATATCTCATGTATTACCATATTTTTGTATTAGTCCTGACGATTATTCCAGGCATCGCATGTATGTGGGATTCATCATGTTATTTATCTGGCTCATGTTTAGGCCAGCACATGCTTCATTATTGCGTTCTGTGGTTTTCCGGGCGCCTTATTCTTTGTACTTATTGCGTTCCATGTTTTTCCAGGCACCTTATTCTTTGTACTTTGTCTCGGTGGGCATAGGTATGCCTCCCCCACCGCCTTTAGCACAGGTACCACTTCATAGAGACTTGTTGCACCTATAAGTATCGTCTCCTTAGGGTCTAGTCCTTTAACACATCAGACAACATTACACTTCTCTCTCTCACTTCCCTTTTGATATCTAGTGATTGAGTTCTTACAACGTACTTCGGTCATACGATTTTCTCCTAACACTCGTATGTTGGGGGGCAATCTGTTACACCATTTTTTTGGTCATCTAACCTATTATTATTAGATGAACCCAAGTACACCATGTAAGACCAATTTTACCCTAAGTAAAATTGCGTTCACCATATAAAATAACTTATTTGGTCATATTTAACCCAAAACAAGGAAATTAATTAAATAAATCCTTATTTATTTAATTATTCCCTAAGAACAAGTTATTTAAATCATTATTTAAATAATATTCTTAGTTAAATTTTGACTAAATCATACATAAATAATTAAATAAACCATTATTTATTTAATTATATTCCCATCATTCCCCTAAAATGATAAATAAATCATATATTTATTTATTATTTATAAATAAAGGAATTGACCCAAGTCAAGAATCCTTTTCCCTCCAACAAATATAATAAAATATTCCTAAAAGGCGCTTCTAGAATTTGATTAATAATATTTTATTCATGCACCGAGTTCTAGACCGCCCCAATATTTTGTTATAAATAAGGGGCTTTTTCCCATTCATTAGTCACCTTCATTGCATTAGATCACTCTAGATCTATTCTTGGTCACCATTTTCCATTTTTCTTTGTGAACTCCCATTGAGTTCTATGTTTGCTTTTCTACATCCATAAGAGAGAGAAATGTTAGATCTGAAACACTGAGGACTTCCAAGAACCCATCCCACTGAGGAGAACTAAAAGACACCTTTCTTGTTTTCCTCTCAGGTGCCCCATTCTTTGATATAATATAAAATTCTTTCAAATACATTATTCTTGTCTTGTTCATTGGATCTATGGAGCTATGTTATATTTTATCTGCTTAATGTCTTTTATGCTTAGATCTGAAATTTTACAGCAAACTTAAAGATATTTTGCAGCCATAATCAATGTTAGGGCTATTTGTTATGCGTAGCTAAAGTGATCTTTTACGACGAAATATTCATACTAACACATATGTTGTTCTTGTTCTTTTTCCTATGCGCAGGTATCTGATCATGACTGTGAACGGATCGTGACTTGCCAAGGCAGGAGTGAGAGACCACTACTCTTTCTGCAACATCGACATCATTGGATTCAAGGTAGGTCAATCTACCATGTCTTTTGTTCATTCATTAACTAGGAAGCAACACTTTAGTGTGTCCTTTTTTTACTAGACCCACCCTAGGGCTAGAGGGATCGTCTCTGTCCGCAGAGAGGATTTACCTTCATAAAAAATTGGCGACTCCACTGGGGATCAGTGCGAGTTTCTCGTGTCATCCTGTTGGGTCGGTTTCAATTATTGGTTTAGTTATCTATCTTTTTCTGTTTTGTTTGTTAAGTTTCCATTCTCTGTTCAGCTCCAGAGAGTGAAGGTTGACTTATGCTCATTAGGTTAGGGTTTTTCCTCTTTTTCCAATAGGTATCCAGCTTGGCACATTTTTTGTCTAGACATTCCCACCGATTGGTGTTGGTTGCTATTTTAGCACTCACGCCGACCTCTGTATGGCGCAGATTATAGCCTTACAGTCATGACAATCCCTATAGGTTTTGGTTTGACCTCCCTAATGCATTTTTTGGTCATTTGTTCTTGTTTTTGGGTTATTTTTTAGTGTCTTTAAGCCTTTGTAGATTGTGTTGACTACTGTATAATTTTTTCCCTCAGTCGTTTGTCCGTTGTCTTGTCGGTGTCAGTTAAGACCTTAGGGTTTCTAGGTTTCCTTACACACCGTGCCTTCTATTCAGGAACAAGTCTCTTTGATTGTTATCAGTCTTGTTCTGAGTTTTTAGACTGAGTTTTCTTGATCCTTTTATTTTACTGATTGAATGGTCTTTTCATTTTTCGATTAGTCCTTCTTCTTCAATACTTTGAGCATCGATTAATTTACTTGTTTTGTTCATTTTGAGAACTCTCTTTCTTGATTGAAAGTTTTCTCCATTTTCTTGCATGTTTTTTGTGTCTTTTTTTCTTTGGTTGAGTCATTCAATTTCAAAACCTTACGTTCGCAAAACTCAAACTAGTGCTTTTTTTTCCATTGAATTAGTACAATGTGTGCTTCATTTCATTGAAAATTCAACAAAAAATCAAAAAATATCTTTGAATCCTTTTGTTGCATCTAAAAGTGAAACGTTCCTTTACATAACTAGCATTTCTCAATCTAGAAGGAATTTTGTTTTCAATTGATTGCATTAAAGGCATTAGAAGTTTCTTCGCATGTTTTCTTTGTTTTCTTGTTTGAAAGATTTATATCCTTCTTATAACTAGTATTCATCAAATTGAAATGATATTCATTTGCATATAGTTTTCATCTAGGAATTTGAGCCTGCACATTCGATAGGCCTGGAAATTGAAACATAATTCAAGATTAACTTTAAAATTTACTCAATGAACCTAAGGCAAAATTGGAACCTAACAAAACATTTCTAGTGGTCTAGACTAGAGATGTGTTCTGGCGTCTTAAAACCTAGCAGTTGTCGCTCGCCTTTTGGCAGTAGATAGCACTAGTACGGACTTGTGCTCCCCGTATCGTCGAGTATATAAAGGGAGACCCTAATAGGCTTCAATAATTTATCTATAGGATGCCGATTCTACCACCTTGTAACCATGATACACCAAACACAACATTCGGGGAGACTACCTGCACGTACGTCAAGTCCTTGGTCATTTCTCTTTCATTTGATCACCAAGGTGTATATTGCAGTTCACGGAAACTTGGTACAACCTCTTCCTTAGATTTCCTGAGTAGTCATTTTGATCTTTTCAAGACTCCTTAAAAGTGAAAAGATCATCAAGCGCTTGTCCTTTCACACTCAGTCAATCTGAAAGTGATAGAGTCACCTTTTGCTTATTTCTCAACTCTTAAAATATGAAACAACAGAGTTTTGTTTCAATGTCTTAAAAACTTAACTGTCCATGAAATATTCCTGGTTAAAGTTATCTTTCTTAGTATTTTGTTTTAAATTTGTTTCCAATGGAAATGTTTCCGAAGTTTACCAACCAAGGAATCCCCTCTGAAGGGAATCCTGGTCCTTTTCCTGCTTTTGGGAATGTTGGTGCTCCTTATATGGCAACATTGTCCCTGCCTGGGTTAACTGTTGGTTTGCCCATGTGGTTATTTTTGACCTCGGTGGTCCCGAGTGGTCTGACCTCTTTTCAACCAGCTCCTCTAGCTAAAACACATCATGTTGATTCTAAGGTGGACCTCTCCCCTTCTTCACCTATTTCTTCATCCTCATCCTATACTTCGCCTGGTGAAAGTCTGGATTCTAGTAACCAGGTGGCTAAGAAGAAGAATAAGAAGACAAAGAAGAATAAGTCAGATAAGTGAGAGGCGAATGCTGCAGCTATTGTTCCTAAGACATCTTCCCTTCATAAACCATCCAACCTTCCGCGAAAATTCAAATTCCCTTGCATGTTGTGCAAAGGTGACCACCTTCTTCGAGACTGCCCTAGCATTCCCAAGTTACTTGAAGTATGGTCCGACGGTCATTCACCATTACCTTCAGCTTCTGGAAGTCATATTGGTGACACATCTTCAACTAGTATTGATAAGACTCATAAGAAATAAGGTAAGATTACCAATCCCTGTAAGTTGTGTGAAGGGCATCATCCCATTCACCTTTGTCCATTCATGGATGAAGCCACGAGAGTATTGGACAACCATATTGTTTCTACACCCTGCCTTCTGGCCTGTTACTAGAGCCGTTCTTCTAGTCCCCTGCTCATTGATTCAACGATCGGTCAAGAGTCATCCTTGGTTGATCCCACTCCCCCAGCAATTCAAAATCACGACTCCATTCCTGACCAGCCATTGGTCATGGAATCAGTTGATCTGACCCCACCTATGGTTCATCTGGTCTTTTCCATCGAGAGTGGCTCTCATACCCCTCACGTTCTTATTGTTTCTTCAAATTCCTTAGACTTGGAGAAATATTCTCCCGTTCCTGTAATTCTAGAAGCTGCTCCTCTTGCTCCCGTAATGGAAGTTCCAGACGATGCTCCTCTTGCTCCTGTAATGGAAGTCCCAGAAAATGCTCCTTTTTCTCTCATAATGGAAGGCCCAGACGATGCTCCTCTTGTCCCTGTAACATCAGGGATGACCATCTCAGTTCCATGGTACCCCCTCGAAGTAGTTTGGTTGCTTCCTTTGATTGGAGTCGATTTGCGGGATACCGCCTTCCTTCTTATGTGGATTTTGAGATTATGTTACATGCCTATGCTGTGGCCATACCTAGCATGATTATAAATGAAGGCGCATCTGTTAGTATTCTGTCTTCAACTACTTGGCAAGCTTTGGGTTCTCCACAGCTTGTGCCTGTTGCTCAGAATCTGTTGGCTTTTAACAAAGGAACCAATCAACCATTAGGGATCCTTTCAAAGTTTCCTATTACTTTGCGGGAGAAATCATCTATATAGATGTGATGGTTGTTCTAGGCCCCTTGGATTTCAATTTAATCTTGGGGCACGACTATGCTTATTCCATGGATGCACTTGTATCCTCCCTCTTTTGTGTGATCTGTTTTCCACATGAAGGTCAGATCATGACCATTGATCAGCTTTTATTCTTTGGTCATGGCATGCAATTTGGTCCACCGTCGTCTCTTCCAGCTCTTTATTCGCTGATTTTACCTTCCCCGCAGTAGGTTAATTATGTGGCTACGTGTACCGTGCCCACATTCAGTGATAGTGCCATTGTGCATCGCGTGCAGGGGGCATTGGGTCCTGATTTCCAAGATGTTGTGAACCTCTTGGAATCCCTGACTTCTTATTCAACATGATGAGTTGTCTTCAGAGAAAATTTCATTTTCTTGTGTCAAGCTCCTTAAAAAATGAAACAGGGTTGTTGGAGCATATTTCATTTTTTTATGTCAAGCTCCTTAAAAAAGGAAACAGGGTTTTTAGAGCACAGTTTGTTTTCTTGTGTCAAACTCCTTAAAAAATGAAACAAGCTCTTATGAGGATAGTTCTTTTACTGTGTCAACCTCGTTTAAAAAATGAAACAAGTTCCTTATTCAATTCGAGCTTTTGATTAGATCTCGTAAAATCCCAATCGAATCTTTCTCTTGATCTTATGTTTGAACCTTCACTCCATCTGTCTTTCATATGGAATAAAGCTTGGGGGGCATGTACCTCGAATTGAGTCACCATGCTGGGGGCATGCCGATTTTTCAAGCATAGTTTATCTTTGTTTCAAGCTTGTGTAAAAATGAAACCAATTTCAAGCAGAGTTTCCTATTTTTAAACTTGTGTAAAAATGAAACCCTTCTTATTTTATCTCTTGTGATTGCCATTTTATCAACCCATTTTTCCATATGGGCCTTTGTTTTCTCATTCCACCGTCACCATCTACTTGGCCGATCATACGCCTTCACTTGGTTGTTTCACCCATTCCTGAGGAACCACTGCAATGAGTGGTATTGTTAGCTAACCTGTTAACTTTTTTCTTGTTCTGAGCAGTTCCACCATGACTAAAACTAGTTGCTACCCTTAATACCACTCGTTCCTCTAGGAGGAATCAAATTTTAGCTCTTTTCTGACTCTCTAAAATTGAAAAGATTGTTGAGAATCTTGTCGTTTTGAACTCGTTAAATGGCTACGAAATGATATCTACCCAGTATACGTTTAACCCTTTTTTGGGCTGGGATAGATTATTCACGAAAAATGAATACCTTAGCCTATCGTGACTAAGAGGTTCTCGCATACACAATTTTCTAGCTTTTCGGATCTGTGAGACTACCCACGAAAAGGGACTACTGGATTTTTCTTTTTTTCCATCTTTTCAAACTCTCTAAACATGAAAATATGTCGAGTTCTCCCTTTGACAGACTCGTTAAACCTTGATGACATCGGACTTCGTCACCATGACGTTATCTCGAGTTCCTCCTTCCTAGGGCTCATAAAATGTATTAGGTTGGATTTGTCCAAAGGACAAACTTATAGTACAAGCATATGCTATCCCCTTCAAGCTTGTTTTAAAAATTAATTGGGGTACTCGCCAAAAATGGTGGGGGAAAATGGAACCAAGTTTTAGTTATGTTGGTAGTATGTTTCTCTTGAACATGGCACTTGTCTGCATTTGTGTCGGGTTGGGGACATCTCATTTCGTTATTTTTTTCCTTCATGGGCTTGGGTAATCTCTTTTGACCTCTCATCTACTCTTTGCCACTTCATCATGACCTCAAATATTTTGATGTCAAATACTACCAAATCCAGTGTCGTTCTATTAATATGTTCAAGAGAAGTTTGTCTCTGTAGTTGTCATCTGTCCTTTGATCTCCTGTTGGTACTGATCCACTTTCATCATGTTCCTCTGTCTCATGTCAATGATGTGGGAAGCATTATGGCCCTCCTTCGACCAGGTCACTTCCTGTCGACTTCAGCTCATTATCCAGGAATTTGATCTAGAGACTCCCTTATGGTACCTTGGATCCTGCATGCCTCAACGACAAGTTTTTCACATTCGACGCAAGGTTCACATCATTGGCCTTCGATCGAGTGATTCTGTGGATGTTCGACGTCAGATTAATTTTCAAATTCCGTAGATTGTACCTTTTGTACCTTGAGCGCCATCATCATCATTGGTGGTTTCTCTTGCGTCTGTTAATAGCTTTCATCATTGGCTGGTAATCAGAAGATTTTCCTGCATGTTCGACTTTAGCTCATACATTCGCATGCTTGAAATTGTACTTGTTCGGGTCAAGATGGAGTCAAAACACTGGATTTTGTCTGATAAACTCCAAGCTGCGAATTTTTGTGGATTATGATGACTTATTTCATGACTCTCTTGATTGGATGGCTGCGACCATACCTGAGTCTATTTATTGATCCTTTCTACTGGATGGCTATGTCCATACCTCGGATCTTAGTTTTTATATATTCTATCATGGATGGCTGTGCCCATGCCACATGATTCATGTATCACAGATATTAGTTGTATTTGTAATTGTAGGTCTTCTGATAGCGGTGTTTAGTTCGAACGTGTTCTCATAAAGAATTTTAGCCCTCCCTCTCTCTCGGACTTTATACTTTAGGGGGAATCTGTTACATAGCATTTTGTCACTATCCCTGCAATCCCCAACTTACACATTGGAGGGTCATTTCTGTGACCAATACGCAGTGTCATGCTTTGCAAATAAAATAATTGCATCCCTTTTGATGAAAACACCATTCTTCTTGTTGACATTTCCCTAAGCAGAGTTGTGAAAATCCCTATTTTTGCCTTGGCGTGAGTAGCCCGTTACATCCTCACGCCGACCAGGAAATTTAACACTGAGCTAGCGCCACTTGGTGCTCTATTCCAGTTAGACACCCATGAAAATATATTTACGGAATGTTTATTAAAAATAGAGGCGGAGGTTCCATTCCAACCACCTAGGGGATGAGTCATTAGGAGTGGTTGAACTGAAACAACCATGGACTCCTTCCTTTAGTTAGTAGTTTCCACCTCCCTTGGAACTCTCCTAAAGGATAGGACTCCCTCCCACCTTTGTAACGATCCCAACCTCCTCTCTTCCCTATATATAAGAAACTATCTCCTTTAGTGGAAGCTAGCTGAACGGTTGAATAGCTAAACTAAGAGAATTATATTATAGCTAAGCTGCTAGAGGAGATGGAGTAAGAAAGATTATGTTGAGAGAGCTCAAGTTGGTGAATTCTAAGAGATCTTGAGTCCGAATTCCCTGGCCGACAGTTGAGATGTGTTTCTTCTGAACCTCACTGGAGGAGATTGCGACGTCAAAGCACCGGTTGTACTCTTCCTTCTACTCATTAATATACATGACTACTGTTTGGTTCGACTATTGTGTTATGATGTTTATTTGATGTGATATGTTTAGCCCTCTTTGACTGGCTAATAATTGTGAGTGAAACTATTCTGTCATATGTTGTTCTTGTTCTTTGTTCTATGTGCAGGTATCTTAGCATGGCAGCGAACGGATCGTGACTTGCCAAGGTAGGAGTGAGAGACCACTACTCTTTCCGCAACATCGAAAGCATTGGATTCAAGGTAGGTGAATCTACCATGTATTTTGTTCATTCATTAACTAGGAAACAACACTTTAGCGTGTCCTTTTATTACTAGACCCACCCTAGGGCTAGAGGGATCGTCTTTGTCCGCAGAGAGGATTTACCTTCATAACAGGGCCTCAAAAGGGCTCTGGAAGATAAGGACCTAAAAACTGCTAAAAATAGTAAACTATGCTATAATTAATGAAACTAAAAAACTGAAAGAGACAATGGCGGGGCCCCAAGTGGAATAGGCAGGTGGCCACCGATATCCCCTTGGATCAACAATGGACCAAACATATCGAGATCCACATGCAATTCATTAGAAAATTGAATTATAATGGGATGATTGATTTGTAGTATGGTCACAGTTTTGAGAAGACTGCTAACATCTTCACCAAGACATTCACTCAGAATAAGCTTCAATTTCTACGAGATCATCTTGGGGTGAAGGACACATCTGCCTAGCAAAAAAAAATTCTGTACTCTTTCCATTATATTTTAAGGGGGGGTTTCTTCCCATTGGGTTTTCCCTCTTTCCTCTTTTTCATGCATTGTACATGGGTACCTAAAATGGCCTTGTTGTCAGGACCCATTCATTTTGCATCTAACTCACATAAGTTATGATTAAGGGAGGGTGTTGGTGTACATGCACCTAGTTAGCCTTAATTAGCTTAAGTTCAACTTTGGTTCTTGCATGTGATTTCCACTTAGTTAGCATTAGTTAAATCTAGTGCTTACATATGGTGTGTACTTGGCTTTAGTTAGTTAAATCGTTGTTTACATGTGGTGTGCACTTGTATTTATTTACTTATCTCAACTGCTTGAATGTCACGAATGTGCACATTAACAGAACATAAAACACATTTAGATTCATTTATCTTTAATTAGCCTTAGTTATTGCATGTACAACTAAGCTTAACTTAGTTTCTTTATGTATTAATTGTCAAATGAATATTTATTAATCTAATTCATTCTCTATTCCAATTTTCTTTTTAAATTATTGTGAGTTTGTACAATTATTCTTCGGCTACATCCTTATTGATTCTATAAGAATTTTATAGTTCCAAAATATAAAATGTCTCAATAACCTTATTATGATACCAGATTAAAAATTATAGGGCCACATAACATTGAGGACAATGATGTGCTAGAATATAAAATGTCTCGATAGCCCTAGAACCATGTGCAACATACACACAAGACATTTATAAAACCATCTGTAAATTATATACCACTCGCCATTAGCGAGGTTTATTTTTCCTTTTTGGCAGAGTAGATTCAATGTTTTGAATATTCTTCTAACATTTTATAAAAGAAAAATTCATTGTCAGTAGCCTGTGGTGCACAGAAATTTTCTTAATATCCTCCGACTATCTACTATTTTCTTTCATTATCTAATAATATTATAAATGAGAAGGGATGAAATCTCATCCAACACTACTAAACTCTCGAGGTATGTCGAATTAAAACTCTCTGCATGTATGGATTCCCGTTCGAGTAAATTGTGGGTGGAAGAAGCCTATTTTTGCTGTAATATTTCACTTCCACTTAGGGAAACATAGGGAGACTAATGATTAACTTTGTTTGTTTGAATGAATTTAACAAAATCCAATTGATTGTACCGATAATCCCTCATTCAATCCTCCAACCATAGTTGGAATAATGATTTAGAGGTATCTATTTCAACAACAAGATGTTCCATTGCTTTCATGTCCTCTTCTTCAGGATTAATACAATCATGGTTATCTCGAAGATGATCATAATTATAACAATCAAGATTCTCTGCATCTGCTACTTCATTTTCCCAGTGTCTCACTGACCTTGTTTTCAGGGGTGTATTTTCAGTGAGGACATCATATTTATCTTGGAGTTATTTCTCATTATAATTACTATAGTCAAAATTTGTAATAATTCTCTTACCGGGATTCTGAAATTTTGGTTCTAATTCACCCATTTGGAGTTGCTTTCTCAAGTGGGTATTCTAGTAATTTTTTTATTTCGTTATCTGATCAACCAAGAAGTCTCCCTAAATTAATGTTATATTCCTAGAACTATGAGTTCATAAATTTAATACAATCTACAAGTTAAAATGAGTACATACAATAAAACTAAATTGATAATTGTATAACTAAAATATGAATTAAATAAAATAATATATTGGAATTAAATTATGGTTAGAGATATTATATTATGTACAAATAATTTTGATACATGGAAGTAAAATCCAGAACGAAATGTAACTCGTACAAAAGAATAAAATATAATTATCTATGGAAATATATATGAAATTATAAATGAAAAATAAAACTAAGAAAACTATCATTAGTACAAATGTCACATTATCACAATATAAACACATTAATCACACATATAAATACATCAAACATTGGTTGAAGATAGTAATTCTATCTTAACCACACAATAAAACTGAAAATCAATCATTGTCTCAACCAGGGTTCAACATCGCAATGTGAAAAACATTGTCTCAATATGATAATGATGGTAAACCATGGTCAACATGATCATCCATGGTAAATCATGGTCAACCATGGTCAAACGTCTTATTGTGACAAATATTTTCTTGATATGAAAATCAACCATGGTTAAGCATGGTCAACCATGTTTATTTTATTCTTTATAATATTTATCTTAGGGTTTATATATATTAGGTTTAATATTATTCTCTTGGGTTCATAATCCCTTAGATTTTTAGTATTAATCCTTTGGGTTTATTATTACCTTGTGTTTATAATATCAATCCATTGGGTTTGTTATTCCCTTGGGTTTACAATATCAATCATGGCCAAGCATGGTCAATGATAGAGAACCATGGTCAACCATGGTTGAATGTTGCATTGTGACAATGATTGTCTCAACATGAAAATCAACCATGGTCAAAAATTGTCTAACATCGCATTGTGATAAATATTGTCTCAATCTGAAATTCAATCATGGTCAAGCATGGTCAGAAATAATCCCTACGGTTTAGTATTAATCCCTAGGGTTTATATTCACTTGGGTTTAATAATCCGGTCCAACATATTAAATATTTATAATTAATATTTAACCATATACCTTGGGTTTATAATATTAGTCCCTTGGGTTTATAATATTAATCCCTTGGGTTTATTATCATTTAGGTTAATATTATTTCCTTGGGTTTATAATCCATTGGGGTTTTAGTGTTAAACCCTAGGAATATGAACCCTTACAAGGGGTTGATATGAACCCTTACAAGGAATATGGACCCAAGAGTTAATACTAATATTATTAAACTGAAGGGACTCATATTAGAAATCCAAGGTATTCAAACCCTTGGATGACCATGATTTATATTGAATCTAAAGGATTAATATTATAAACCTATGATTAAAATTATACCATAGAAATATGAATCCCTAGATTAATATACCCAAGGGATTGATATTATAAAGCCAAGGGAATATAAGCCCTACGGAATATAAACCATTGGGTTAATATTATTCCCCTTGGTTTATAATCCCATGGGGTTTTAGTATCAACCCCTTGGGTTTATAATATCAATCCGTAGGTTTTATTAATCGAAATGTTCATATTCCTTGGATTCATATTTATATTATATAATTTTAAATTAATTATACAGTTATTATATAATAATAAATAAATAAAATTTTATATTATATAATAATTATTATAAAGAAATAATTATTAGATAGAAAGAATTATTATTAGTTATAATGATAATGGTAGTATTTTTATTGCAATAGTTTTTTGGTATTATTGTTTCTATTGTTATATATTTATTAATGGTAGATAAAAATGAAGCCTTCTTCCATATTAACCAAATTAATATTTTAATGTAATTGTGCTAGTTGATAGTAAATTCCCTACAACGAAACACCTAAAATCTTAAAATTTTTAGATACAATCAAATTATCAGAAATATAAATACAATATTTTCTTTTATAAATACAATAATATTGATTTAAGATATGTAAATTATTTTAGACACGTAATTAAAATCTCAATGTCACTACACCAAACTAACAACTAACAACCTAACTTATTGGAGATAAAGTCTCAAACCTAATAGAAACTAAATAAGCTTTAATAATAAATAAGGGTGAAAATGTGAAGTTGGGTTACACTTTTGTGAGAATCGGGGGCGGAAATTTGTTTTCGGCAATAGTTTGGCCGAGCTTTATGAGAAAGTTCGGCTGAAATCGTTCTTCCATTTAGATTGACGGCACGCGAACGGCGTGGGCAAACTGAGTTTTTGTCGAAGATGGGAAAATTGGCAACAAAATTTCGGTCAAACTTTTACTCTTAAAATAGTTCGGCTGAACTTTTACTCTTAAAATAGTTTAGCTGAACTATTTCTTATAAATATATTCCCCGCGAAGTTTATTTTTTTCCAACGTCTGTGTTTATTTTCTCTATTTCTTCGTGTGTTTTTGTCTTTCTCCTTTGTTCATTGAATTGTCGCGGCGCTGCTGCTAGTCTGGGGCTGCTTCCGCTATGTTGGTGATTATCTGTGGCGACGTCAAGCAAACCATCAGGTAAGCAGCTCTTTATGTTGTTGATTCTCCACCTGTGCATGGAAGTTTAGATCAAGTTGAAATGTAATTATGGGTTTATTTAGCTCTGGATGGCATAGTATATAAGCCATGTTTTTTTCTCTCGTGCAGCTTCTCTATTTTATGATTGCAGACTAAGTATAATTAAATGTTTTTAGCACAGTACATAAGCCATGTTTTTTTTTCTCTCGTGCAACTTCTTTTTTTTATGATTGCAGACTAAGCATAATTAAATGTTTTTAGCACAGTACATAAGCCATGTTTTTTTTCTCTCGTGCAGCTTCTCTATTTTATGATTGCAGACTAAGTATAATTAAACGTTTTTAGCACAATATATAAGCCATGTTTTTTTTTTCTCTCGTGCAGCTTCTTTGTTTTATGATTGCAGACTAGGTATAATTAAGCGTTTTTAGCTATGGAACTTTGTCTCAGTGTATAGTTGTTTTTGTGTTTTTTGATGGATAAGGAAGGCCTTGATCTCTACTCGATTAATATAAGAATGGTATTTCAGTAATGATCTGTTACAATTATCTTTCCCTTGATCTGTGCCACCAGATGGTCATCAATAGGTAGCTTGAGATCATCCTTGGTCTGCCCAGATTTAGTCAACAGGCTAACAAAACCATCCCCAGAAATTTCGATTAGCTGATAATCAGTGTGAAAAAATTCTTACTGTTCTTGTGGATCCATCAATTTCATCCACTCTAGTTGATTCTCCACCTGTGCATGGAAGTTTAACGAAGAGTCGCCTCAACAACCATTGCAGGGTGATAAGAAACAGCCAGATTAACCTCTTGGTTCCCACTTGTCTCTTTTCTATGCTATGGTATAATTATGGTCTAGTTCTCTTGACTTTTTATTTTTCACACTGTATAATGATGTTTAAAGCTGGTTTCCCTATAAGGGAAACATCTTCTCTGATACATGGATAAGTTTCTTGGGCTGGTTTCCCCTTCCGGGGCAACCCTTCTTTTGAATTTTTGAACTTACTATTTCTCGCCAGAATTGGATAACGCAACACTTCCGAAGGATGACGAATGTATATATGTGCTTTGTATTTTATAATAGAAGTAGCCATATTTACAAAATAAATAAATTTATTTTAACTTTAAAATTATAGCTTAACAAATATAAAAGAATACATCAAATCTTGTTCTTTGTGACAGGAGGGATCTGTATGAATAATTATTTTATTATTTAGTATAATCAATTAAGGAAAAATAAATTGTAATAATTATTAGTTATATTTAAGTTTTAGAATCTCTCATATTTTATAAAGTTTAAAAATGATTTTGTAAGTATATGTTAATTTTATTAGGACCTTTTTAAAAAAATAGAAGTTGAAATATCTCACTTTTAATGTATAATATCATTAGAAACATTTTCAAGTGTTTAAGAAGTTTTGGTTACAAGGAGCTTGTAGATTACAAGT